>QANZ01007329.1:29407-49868 GCA_003254925.1 Chamaecrista fasciculata
TTCACTTGGGAAGAAGTGAAGGAGGCTAGCACCTAGGCATCTGCCAAACTGCTCGTGTGGATCACCGGTAGAGGAAGGACACTCAGTGGACTTCTCAAATTCGCAAACACGATAAGTCACCGATCTAAACTAGGTAAACATCTTTTCTTATCTGGTATAAACATAGTTAGTGGATCCTGGAAGGAATCACAGAGTTAGCTTTTAGTTTTATTTGCGTTTTAGTCCAAAAATTTTTAATTTCTTCCGCTGCGCTCCCTCTGTGATTTCCCAACAATGGGAAGTCGAATTCTTGGCCTATTTGGATCTAAATATTAATGTAATATTTTAATTCAATAAAAGGCCTAAAATTCGAATTTAAAGATTGAGTTAAGATATTAGGGTAATATCTTAAATCAATATTGTTGGAAAATAACAAATTAGTTATAACTACCTAATTGTTAGGTTTGTTATTTTAGTTTATTAAATTCCAACAAAAATGGTGGGACTAGGCGCATGGGGAGTGAATCTCCTTGGGAAGATTTGATTTTCCAAATTGATTCTCCAAGATTGCATTTGGATCCAAATTATAATATTAAGGTAATATTATAATTAGGAATTCAAGTCCTAAAAATCATGATATTATTGTAATCTCATGATTTAATAATTTGATAATTGTTTAATTTTGGGAAACCCTAATTATAATTATCAAAGCCTAAAGCCTATATATATGAGAAGGCCTAAGTCGACTTTAGCATAGAGACTCTCATACCTTGGGATTTTCGACTTAGCCAACAAAAGTTCACAAGTCCAAAAGTGTTTTGAGTCTTGGTGAAAGTTTGTGAGAGAAAACACAACCCTAGACTTTCTAGAGAGAGAAAGTGGCGCAAACCCTAAAATAGTTTTAGGTTTTGTGAGTTGAGTTGTGTGTGAGATCAAGAACACCATTCTTGATCAAAGGCGCCATCTAAAGCTTGGTTTTGAGAAGAGTTCTTGAATCCAAGAACACCGTAGATAAGGCTCCCGGTTTGCTTGGAGAAGTAAACGAGGCTAGCACCTAGGCATCTACCAAACTGTTCGTGTGGATCACTGGTGGAGGGAGCACACTCGGAGTGGACTCCTCAGATTCGTAAACGCAAAGAACAGCCGTCGACTTGGGTAAATTCTTGACCTTACACCGATACAGATTCATATAGCGGATCTATTGGGAAAGAAATCGCTGTGTACTTTTTTTATTGGTTTAAAATTTTTTTATTTTATATCCGTTTCCGCTGCGCTATGTGCATGGCGATTTCCCAACACCCGCAATGTCAATTCCCCAAAGGTCAAACGGCCATGGGGAGGTGATGGCGTTCGTGGGGGTTGTGTATGTGTGAATCATATTGGCATACTTCTGACATTTCTCGCACGAGCGGACAACGCCTTCCACATCTTGCAGGAGTGTGGGCCAATAATAGCCTGCTCTCTGGATTTTCCTCCGCATTGCCATTGGGCCTTGGTGGCTTGCACACAAACCGTCGTGGACTTCAGTCAACACTCTGGTGACCTCTTCTCCTGCTATGCACTTGGCCCCGGGGTGACTAAAGTTCTTCCTATATAAGGCTCCTTGTCTGACAAAGTATCTGCCAGATCTTCTTGTGACCTTTCTCGCCTCACTCTTGTCCGAAGGAAGGGCGCCCTTGTCCAGATAATTGAATATTGGCGTCCTCCAGTTGACGACTTCCTCTATGGGAAGAATGTCCTGTTCTAATATTGAGGGCTCCCTGAGGGTTGTTTTGATGATGGAGTCCCTGCCTCCTTTGCTTGGCTTAGACGCCAATTTGGCAAGTTCGTTTTCTCGGGCGTTCTCGCTCCGTCAGATGTGAACCAAAGTGACCTCCATCCTCGATCCCTCAATGATCTTTTTCGCCTTCTCAGCGTACTGGACCATGGTCGAGTGTTTGGTCTCGTATTCCCCATTCATCTGCTGCACCACCAGTTGAGAGTCTGCGAAGACTTCCAATTTTTTGGCGCCTATGTTAGCCGCTAATTTCAAAGCAGCTATCAGCGCCTTGTACTCTGCCTGATTGTTGGTAACTGGACACTCAATCTCAATTGATTGCTCGATGATGGAGCCTTCTAGGGCCCGCATCACTACTCCTGCCCCGCGCTGTGAGTTTGACGCGGCGCTATCAATGTGCACGTTCTATGTCCAACTCTGGGCGTTGTCTGGGCCGGTCATCTCAGCTATGAAATCTGCCAATGCTTGCCCCTTGATGGCCCTTCTCGGCTCGTAAGATATACCGTACTCTGAGATTTCCACGGACCATACTGACATTCTCCCTGCAATATCCGGTTGCTCAATCATTTGCTTGATAGGTCTATCCGTTCTGACGATTATCTGGAATTACTGGTAGTAATGTCTCAATTTCCTAGTTGAGTGAAGTAATGAGAACGTTAGTTTCTCCAGACGGTGATACTGTCTTTCAGCTCCCATGAGCGTCTTGCTCGTGAAATAGATGGGTTTCTGTTCTTCCCCATCCTCAAGCACCAAAGCCGAACTGATTGCATCGTCCGTGGACGCCAAGTAAACGTAGATTGTTTATCCTTAACTGGAATTACCAAGATTGGCGGTGACGCCAGATATGCTTTCAACTTCTGAAAGGCTTCCTCGCACTCCTTGGACCATTCGAATTTTTTATTTGCTTTAAGTGTTTGAAAAAAGGGCAAGCATTTGTCCGCAGACCTGAATGTAAAGAGAACTATCAATGAGTAATACTCGTTTTATTGATAGAAATTAGGCGTCGAAAGACGGCTTACATGAAAGCAAACAGACACTTTGAAAAAGACAAATTAAAGACCATGCGTGACCGAAATAATACTTGAAATTAAATTTGACATAAGATAGAAATTTAAGACATGACTGAAACAAGTGAACAATCAAAACTTGACGCGAGATAGTAGCTGTAAAGCTTCATTGTTGAGGTGGCGTTAGGCGCCTTCTACCTCGACAGGAACCTATGGAGAGCCGCTAGCCTGCCGTTGAGGCGCTGGACTTCCTTAATTGACTTTGGAGACTTCATCTCCAGGATAGCTCTCTATTGGTCCGGGTTAGCTTCGATTCCCCTGTTGGTCAGCATGAATCCGAGGAATTTTCCCCCGTTTACTCCAAAGGCGTATTTTGAGGGGTTCAGCTTCATCTGGTATTTGCGCAGCTGATTGAAGATCTCCTTTAGATCCTCAGTGTGCTTTCCACCTTCTTTGGTCTTCACCACCATGTCATCGACATAGACTTCCAGATTCCTTCCTATGTAGTCTCTAAAGAAGAGATCCATCATCCTTTGATAGGTGGCGCCCGCATTCTTCAGTCCGAAAGGCATCACTGTGTAGCAGTATGTCCCCATCTCAGTTATGAACGCCGTTTTTTCAGCATCCTCGGGGTTCATTTTTATCTGGTTATAACCGCTGAAGGCGTCCAGAAAGCTCATTGTTTGATGACCATAAGTCCCGTCCACTAGTTTGTCGATGTTGGGCAGTGGGTAGTGGTCTTTTGGGGAAGCCTTGTTCAGATCAGTGAAGTCCACACACATTCTCCATTTGCCGTTGGCTTTCTTGACCAGCACCACGTTGGAGAGCCATTCAGGGTACTTGGTTTCCCTGATAAAGTCTGCAACCAGCAGCTTTCCTACTTCTTCCCTGATAGCCATCTGGCGCTCGTGGCCAAACAGGCGTTTACGCTGGATCACTCCTCTCCTGCCATCAGTGTTCAGGCTGTGGCAGATAAGTTTTGGGTCAATTCCTGGCATGTCTGCAGGACACCAGGCGAAGACGTCTGAGGACTCCCTTAAGAGTTGAATAAGTTCGGCCTTTTCGACCTCATGTAGAAGCATGTTAACCTGTACGGTTTTTCCTGCGTCTTCGCCTAGCTGTACAGCTTCTAAGTCCCCCGTTGGCTTGGGCCTTTGATCCGAGATTTCATCCCTGAAGTCTTCTATTTCACCATTTAGATCCTCGGGCTTCGTCCCTTTAGGGGCGTTCTCAGCTGGTGTGTTTGCCCGTGTTTTCCTTTTCCATTCTTCTTCATTGGTTTTCTCTAGACTTATCGCATAGCACTGTCTGGCTGTTCTCTGGTTGGTCCTCACTTGACCCTCTCCTTGTGGCGTTGGAAATTTCATGCGCAGGTGAGCAGTGGATATTACCGCTCTCATCTTGTTCAGGGACGGGCGTCCGAGAAGGACATTATACGCCGAGGGCGCCTGGACCACCAGGAATTCCACCATGTTACTTGTCACCCTTGGGTACTCTCCCACGGTGAGTCGTAGGTCAATACTTCCGATGGCTGGTATCTGATCACCCGTGAATCCTATCAGGCTTCCGTAGTGTTCTTTCAGGTCCGACCTTGGAATGCCTAGCTGATCGAAGCATGACTTGTAAATAATGTCTGCGGACGAGCCCTGATCCACCATGATCCTTTCTACCGTGAAGGTACCAATCCGGGCCGTGATTACCATGGGGTCGTCGTAGTCCTGGTTCACTTCCCACAATTGATCATCAATAAAGATTATAGGTTCAACCCATCTTTCTTCTGTGGATGCTTCTTTGTAGTCTATTCTGAGTATGGATCGGTTCACCTTTCTTTTCTTGTGTGGGGTCTTGGCGCCACTCTTTTCTATGCCACCCGAGATCATGTGGATGATCCCGGTTGGTCTGTCGTCTCTCGGCGGTGTGCGCCGATCTCGCTTCTTTTCCTCGCCATCAGCGCCTCCACCCTCTGGTTTCTTCTGTTCGCGGGTGCTTTTGTCTTCTCTAGGTCTCTTATTTCCATCTTTCTTAATGAACCTTGACAGGAGGCGTCCCAGTCTGATGAGGTTCTCAATTTCGTCCTTCGATACGATACACTCATCCGTGGTGTGTCCTTCGGTTCTGTGATACCTACAATATTTACTAGTATCCACATTTCGCCCTGCTCTCCTGGGGCGGTCTGGGAGTCTTGGTAGGAGATCTGTGTTGGCGATTTCACAGAAGATTTCCGATTGGGACAAAGCAAGAACTGTGTAGACCGCATGTCTTCCCCTAGGTGGGGATCGAGGACGCTGGGAGTAATCCCTACCCCTTGGTGTTTGGGTCCCACCAGTCTTTTCCGAACCTTTGCTGTACGGCTTTTTCACGTCTGGTTCTATTCTCGCGAAGCGATCGCGCTGGGTTTTTTTTCTAGATTTTCTTTCGTTATGAACTCCTCAGCCATTGAGAGAAGCTCACCAACGGATTTGGGGGCCCTATGAGTGAGCTCCTCATGCGCGTGGCCTGGTCTGATTACTGCCAGGAATGAGTACACCGCGATTTTGTCGTCCACCTCTTTGATGCTTAGCAATGTTTTGTTGAATTTTGCTAAGTAATCGCGCAGCGATTCTCCCTTGTTCTGTCTGATGTCGGTCAAGACCGCCATCGGCTGCTTGTACACCTTGCTGGTGGCGAATCGTTTCTTAAACATATCTTCCAAGTCCTTGAAGCAGTGTACTGAGCCCGCCGGGAGCTTGGAGAACCAATCCAGAGCTGGTCCTTCCAAAGTTATAGGGAAAAGCTTGCACCTCTGAGGATCTCAAAGATTGGAGATGTTCATAGCGGCCTTGAAGCTGAGCAGGTGGTCTTCCGGGTCTTTTTCGCCTGTGTAAGGCGTCAGCTTCATAGGCATTTTATAGTTTTTGTCGAGTTCCACAGCTTGCACATGAGGGGCGAAGATTCCCTCCGCCAGTTGGGGCGTTCTCGCCGCCCCCCCTGAATTGGTTGGTGGCGCTGATTCCTGGGCGTTCATGGGTTGGTACATTCCAGTGGATCCTCCGTAGACGCCATATCCGGGGTAATATTGAGGATAGTACCCCTGAGGATAATAGTAACCCTGAGGTGGGTAAGCATAGGCGCCTGACCAAACTTGTTGCTGGGTGAGTTGAGTGGTTTGACTGGGGCCCCCGACCTGAGCAGGTGGAGGGTGGTTCATGGGTACTTGCTATTCTTGGTTTCCTGGATTTCCTTCTGGAGGTATGGACTCTGGGTCAGCTTCTTCAGCAACTTGCTTGCCTTTGCCCATGACCAGGTCCAGGATGTCTCTGCGTAGTGCTTCCATCTCTATGCGCATGTCAGCCTTGAGTGCAGCGATCCTGTCCTCGTCCGTTATGGTGATCTGGCCCCCAGGCGCTGGGTTGGACAGCGCAGGAGCTTCTTGAATGGTAGGGAATCCCGGAGGAGGAGCGAGCGTCGAATCCTGAATGGATTGAGCCACTGAACCTGCCGAGGTCTGTTGATCAGTTGGAGTGGATGTCATCTTTCTCTCTGGTTCGATGAACACACAGGTTAAAAAGACAAAAAATATAGAAAAAATTTACGTGACTTAACCTACGGGTTCGTATGCAGAAAGAAAAAATGTACACCAAGATCAGCAATCTGATGAAAATTTAAATAGGACTTTGAATGAAAAGTCCCCACAGACGGCGCTAGTGATGAACCTGGTTTTGGCAGGAGGGCTTTACCTGGTTCGATGAAGCAACTCTGGGTCGGAAGTTGCCTGCAAGTTAATGAATGCACAGGGGTGGCCCTGCGATTCACCTCCGATGCTGAAGTTAGTAAAAGTCTGAGCACAATAATCTATGTAAAAGGGCTAGAGTGCGTACCTTTGTCCAGTGTGAAGGGCTTGCCTTTTATACTGGTGGAGGATGATCTGATGAGATCTTTCCACATTTGGTTGAATGGCTGATTGTGATTTCAACCGATTTGGCTGATCTGATTGTGATCTTCAGCTGATCTGATTGTGATCCTTGGCTCCAACGTACTTTCCTTTCTTGTGAGAATGCCTTAGTGGGCAAGGCGTTATTAATGAGGGAATCAATCAGGGGAATCCTGATTGACCTTTGATTGATTCCTGATTGATCTGGTGATGTTTCCTTATTCGTCTTCACGTAGACGCCTTGCTGTTGGCGTTCTCGGCTGACGTAGGACCATTTGGCAATCACGCTTGGGTGATCCCTTTGTTGGGCTTTGCCTGCTAATGATCCCTTTGTTGGGTTTAATAAAATATATTTTGTAATTTATTTTATTATTACCAGTCTGATCTCGGCTAGACCACTAAACTTTTAAACCTTGTGAGAAATACGTGTATGTGTTGTGCTAATTAACATATTGATAATAGAAAATATCATGAGCGAGGGATCAAATTAAAAAAAATAGAATAGGTAAGAGATCAAAATGAGATTTTAGTCTAAAACAACTTGAGTGTTGATTCTCTTACCTCTCTCTGTGTTCTTGGCCTGCATTTTTTTTTAATTAATAATTACCACACCACTCACTGATATATATATATATATATACAGGTTGAGATGAATCCTTCTTGGCAACTAATAGAATACTGCAAAGCAAAAGGCATAATTATCACTGCATATTCACCTTTGGGAGGTAAAGGAGCAAATTGGGGCACAAATGAAGTTATGGACAGTGAATTGCTCAAGCACATAGCTGAGGCCCATGGCAAAACTATTGCTCAGGTAACTCTAATTTCACTCTCTTTAACTCTTTGAGTAAACTAATAGTTTTTAAAAGTTAACCAAATTTGAAAACTCATATTTTGAAAGATTGAAATATACATTTTAATCCTTGAGGGATTAAAACAGTATATTTAATATTAAAATGGTATATTATTTAGTCTATAAAAAAATACTAAAATTATATTATTGATCTTTCAGGGACCAAATGTATTTTAATCTTTTAGAGATTGAGTTGTCAACTAACTGTTTTTTTAAGGACCGAATTGTTAGTTTACTCTTAATTCTTCAAACATCATATAGGGCTATAGGCCATAGGGCTTAATTAAGGGAAAATTAATAATTTGATCCTTATAGTTTACTTAAATCTTGAATTTGATCCCTGCAATTTTAGATTTTCAAAACAATCTCTATAAATTTGTCAATATTTAGATTTTGTTGCTTAATATTCAATTCAACCATAACACTTATTTATTTATAGCTCCCAAATGTTAGTACAAATACTAGGACGGTTAATGCCAAAGTTCAAACATTTTTATTTCAAACTTTCATATCAATATCAACTATCTTAGTAAGCTCTAAAAAAAATAATTATATATATGACATATTTTAAGTACTAAGGACCAAAACATAAATATATACAAAGTATAGAGACTAATATAACAATTTTTAAACTGTAAGGATTGATTTCTCATTACACACAAAAATCTGTATTTGTAAATAGGCAAAAACACCATTTTTGTCCTCAAACTTTACATAAATTTTCAATTGTGTCCTCAATGTTTGTTTACTGTCAATTTTATCCTAAAAGTTTTCATATTTTGATTGACTTTATCTTTTACTCTAACTTTAGTTAAATAGTAACAACAGATTCTATGTAACTAATGAAATGTAATGAAAAATTAATAGAAAAAAAAAACTTGAATTGTAACTCGAGTTGAAAAACACAATGGAGTTTGTTGTTAATTTATTAAAAAAATTAATCAGGTGATAAAATCGACCAAACTATAAAACTTTGGGAACAAAATTGATAGTAAATAAATATTGGAGATAAAATTAAAAATTAATATAAAATTGCATAACGAAAAAGAAAAATGAATATTTCAATTAGGGGTGTACACGGGCCGGGCCGGGCTGGGTCACCGGGTCTGGCTGGGCCAAAAAAATATATATATATTTTTTATTCATTCTATATATAATTTAACTTGTATATATTGGTAAAACAATTAATTTTGGATCAATTTAATGATGTTTTTATTAATGAAGACATTTAATTTGACTTAATTGTTAAAAAAAGTTGATTTAATTAAGATTAAATATATATTTTATGTATATATTTTTAATATACAATTGATAAAAATAATAATAGATATGTATTTATTACAATAAAAAAAATATTTAGTAGTGTAAAATATAAATATGTATAGTAAAAAATTAATTTTTTCTTTTTTTAAAAAAATGAGGGTACCCCGGGCTTCGGGCCGGGTCCGCCGGGTCTGGCTGGGCCGGGCCTTTTTTGTACACCCTTAATTTCAATGGACAAGTATTTATTAATGTTATGGGTGTGATAGGTATGTCTAAGATGGTTGTATGAACAAGGAGTGAGTTTTGCGGTGAAGAGCTACAACAAGGAGAGAATGAAGCAAAACTTGGAAATATTTGATTGGTCACTCACACAAGATGACTATGAGAAGATAAATCAAGTGAAGCAACATCGGATTAACAATGGACCCACTACCCAAGTAATTGGAGATCTTTGGGATGGAGAAACATAATGTTTTTCAAGTTTCTTTTTGTGGGTTTTTATTGTTACGATATCGTGTTAAAGACTCACATCAAATAAAAGTTAAGTTCATCAAATAAATTAATATCTTAAGTCTAGTATAAATGAGAAATGGTTTTTCTTTGGGAGTGTTAAGTAGAAGTTTATTTACCATGTAATGAATTTTTAAGTTTGAGTTTTATTGTTCAAGATATTGTAATATTCTTTATGCCAGAGAAGTGTCACATTGAATAAAAGTTTTGTTTCACTTCAAACAATATCAATGTGTTTATTTGAATGAAAAAAACAAAGAAAGAGAATCTAATTATTTGGAACACTGTAAGTATTAAATGTATATACATCTATTAGGGAGAATTCAAATTTAAATTTATCACATTGTCCAAGGTTATTTGCATTATTGCTTAAACAATGAGCTACTTTGTAGGGACTGTGGATCTACTACAGTAGTTCTCTCCTGCTGTCCGTTCAACAATTATAAGCCGTCCGTTAAATCTGACGGTTTATATTAGGCCACGTGTCTTATGTTACTTTTATGCGTTTTCACCCAAATTTTTTACTCCATAGTGACAGTGTAGCATTTAATTTTCTTCTCATTTTTAACGTAAGCATTGTTCTTCCTTCAAATCAAAATATTTATTCATTGCTACCATGATTTATATTTTTGACTTTCTTAGTTTCCGATGTTCATCGTTGCTGTTGCCGTTTATCGCTGTCATTCATTGCCACCGCTATTGTTCATGGTCGTCGCTTCAGTTCATCGCCGATGCTAACAGTGAAGGAGTCAGTCAAAATAAAGATGAGATATACTCAATTTGTGATTGCTATACCCATATATAATTGCTCAATTTCTAATTAGCGTCTGCGATGAATGACAAGGACAATAATGGTGATGAACGGCAACGGCAACGATGACGATGAACGGCAACAACAACGATGGCGATGAAAGACAACGACAATGGTGAGCAGCGGTGAAGAACATTAGATGAAGAACGGTGGTTGCGTGAACAAGGAGAAGGAAAACGCTGCTGCTTTAGAGTGGAAAAATTGGGTGGAAACACATAAAATAAACATAAGACATGTAGCATAATATGGACCGTCAGATCTAATGCACAGCTTGTAATTGTTGAAAGGCAAGGACAACAGTAAATAACTACGGTGGTGGATCCACAACCCTTTGTAGGTAATTTAAGTCTATGGTCAAGGTCTTTTTCTCTCACACTCCTCCTAGCTGTAGGGATATGTTTTCTCTTGATTTAAGGGAACTATGTTTCTAAAATATCATTGAAGTTATTAGTTTGTTTATATCCTATAAAATGAATTTTCTTTTTTTTTTGGTAAGAAAAAAAGTTTAGGTGAGTTGGGTCCTAGTGGCTCACCAAGGCCAGGGCAGGCCTCCAAGCTCTATGAGCGCTTACAGAGGTACTTACAAATCGCCTACCAACAAGACCCTCACATCGAATGTAGGAACTGAACTCACGACCTTGTGGGTTGAGTCAACTCCGTACTAACTAGATCAATCTTTGTTGGCTCCTATAGAAAGAATTTGAATTAGAAGATAAAACACAACATGCATTAGAAGGACTGATCGCGCACGTCGCAATGCGCAACAAAAAGACCGGCTAAATATGTAGTATAATGATACTCGCCGGGTCGTATTCTCTTAGGGACTTCCCGAATGTGGAGTACGAGCGATTCAAGGCACAAGAAATGATCGATTTGGTTTTAAAAATTATAAACAAACTAAGAAATGCCGGTAAAAGTGTATTTGTTTAGGAACTATAGCAAAACTATGAATAAGGGACTAAACTGAATACAAGACAAAACTATAAAAGTGGATTAAAAATGGAGAAATACTTGGAGTTATCGGATGACTAAGCTATCATTGCACCACAAATGATATAGGGAATTCATACTCAAGGACCAAATTGACGTTGCCATGAAAACTCATAGAAAAGATTAATTAACCCAATTAATTAGCTCTTAAACAAGTGACTAATCAACCTAATCAACAATTGACAATTAAACAACCATCAATTAAGATTATCACAATCAACACTATCACGATAGAGCTTAACAACGAAGAGTATCGATTAAAGAGTCAAACGTGAAATAATCAAGAACAAACTCAGAGAACATAATCAATATCATCAACTACATCAGAAATCTAAGTCAAGTTAAACAACTAAACTAGAATCCCAAATAGACAAGACGATAAACTAAGAAAAACTCCCTAGACGATAGAATCCGGTGCTCTAGCTTTATCATCCACACTCCAAGCAAGGTTTTTAGCCGACCATTGGTGGAGAGACGTCGGAGCTGCACTCCCAAACCTCAGTTTCGGCCATGGAGGGTGGTTGAGAATGAAGGAGACGAAGTGGAGAAGTAGAGGGACAAGTTGGAGGCTTGGTGAGGTGAGAATGATGTGTGAATGATAGTTTTTGGTGGATATAGGTTAAATGATGAGTTGGGTCGGTTTAGGAACAATATTTTGGGTCATTAGGGTTAAGTTTCGGGTTATATGAGTAGAAAATCGGGTTGGGTTTGCAAAAATACAAAATCAGCATGAAAAATCGCGACAAGGCCATTGGAAAGCCGCTAGTGTGCATGGAGGCGGACCAACGGCCTAAGGCATTGTAATTGAGGCCGTTGGAAAGCCGTCAAGGCAAGAGGAGGCTTTCCAACGGCCTAGTGTAAAATAATGGTGTTTTGCCTTCGTTTCGCTCCCGACTTCATTCCGCTTCGATCCCGGCCTTCTTCCACTGCAATCCTTGGGTCTTTGGCTCCTAAAAACTTACAATTGCACTAATATAAACATGTAAAACCTCAAGATATAATTAAACACTTAAAACATGAGAGAATTACACTAAAAACCGATAAAAGGACCAAAGTGCAATTGTGATCTAAATGCAATAATTACCATATCTAGAGGCCTAAAACACCTAATATAGGTTATAAAACATCATAAAACACATCCAAAGACCTCTAGGTAGCATGGTATAAACCGACTCGATCAACTCCCCCACATTTAGGACTTTGCACTCCTGAGCAAAGGTAAGACTAAAGAGAAACTAAGCATGCAAAAGACACAATCTATCTACCATATCCCACAAGGTAACAACAACATGCATGAACTCAAACTAAAGAGTAGACCGAATTTAGACAACTCAAACTAATACATTCAAGAGAATTCTCAATGATCATGTAGCAAGTGTATACACTCAACTCACCTAGGAAGATATCACTCAAGCCACAATAGCAAAGCAACAACCATAAGCTTGAAGGAAGTCTAAATCTCCACTACAAATGCATAACATGAATGATCAAGAGGACTTGTGCGGGTTGTAATGTTGGAAAAAGGCCAAAATGGAAGATAGAAAAATGAAAGCAATGCTCAATGAAGAAAAAGATGTAAGAATTGACCTCAAAACACACGATACAACAACACAAAAACAACAAACTCATCCCAATATGGCTAAAAGAATCACCAAGCTCTTTTCCAACTTTTCTTTTCATTTGAGATCTCTACTTTATTATTTATTTTCTTTTTTTTTTACTTTTTCTAGCAATTTTATTAGCCTTGGATCATCAATTTTTTTCTTACTAAACACACAAGGCTTTTATTTTCACTCTTTTTATACTTCTTTTTTCTTTCTTTTCCTCTTTTACTTGCTTGGAAAATCCAACCGGTTACCCAAAAGGACAAGAACATAACAACAAAGCACGAAAAAGAAAAACAAAAGACATAAAAGAGGTCAAAACTCGCATGAAAGGCACAAAATGGGGAGCAAAGGAAAGTGTTTAGGCTTGTGTATGGATGAAGGGTAGGAATGAATGCCTCTATCATATCAAACATGAAAATGCACATCAAGCTTCAATTTAGAATGCAATCAAGTTCTAGTGAAACTAAGCTATTGGACTAAAAATGCACTCAAAAGCAAGAATGAAAATCAACTCAGGCTAAAAACTTCCATAGGGTAAGGGTCTCTCAAACATGATCAGAAGAACTCAAATGAATAAAACAGCTCAAGACAGTCTCAAAACAGTCACTAATCAGTCTAAAGCACATAAATGAGTTGTAACCATATGAAACAGGCAAACAGATCACATCAAGAGCATACTTGAAATTCTCCCTAAACTTAACTAAACTCAGGAAAACAGAATCAGAAGCAGAGTTCATTAATCAAAGCAGCTCATAACATGTAGAACAGGAGCACAAGACAAACAGAAATGCAAGAAACAAAGGGAAAACTGATGAAAATTAACCCAAAAAGATAGACCCAAAAATTTTTAGCTGGCGCTAAAATCCACCAACGGTGTCTCTCCCCCACACTTAAAATTATGCATTGTCCTCAATGCAGAAGACAATGGAAAAATTGGGAAAGAAAACCAAGCAGCTAGAAAACAACTTAGAAAGCAGACTACTCAGCAGAGCACCAGACAATTTATTCACACTAAAACATTACTCCTAATTAACTACAACTAAAATTCCTCCCCCACACTTCAGATCAGACAATCAGCTCAGCAAAAAATAAAGCTAAGTGGGGAAAGGAAGAGATACAACCTGATCAATCTGGCTGCAAATTCTGCTTGAAGATCCAGAGGGTAGAAGACGTCTTCTCTGCAGGGAACCCAAGATGTTCCCCTCCCTCTGACAAGCAAACTCCTTGGTCCTTACTTCCTTCACTCCTATATCACACAAAGAAATAAAATCATATAAGCATGGTGGTGTGTAAAAAGAGTGAGAAGGAATAACAAATTCAACATTAAAAAGAGGAGGAGCAAAAGGTGTGGCTATTTTTGGTTCAAGCTTCTTGGAAAATGAGACTAGCAGTGGTGCGGGTGATTCTTCTTCTTCTTCTTGCTCAGGTTCCAACACCTCAGTCTCCTTAGAAACTTCAGCTGTTTCCAAGGTACTTATATCTTTCTCGAGTGATTGAATTGTGCAAACTTCTTCTTTAAGCTCTTCTTCTTCTTGGTCCAACTCCGCACCATTGAGCACAGTTTGATCGACAAGCCACTGAATCATTATTAGGAGAGGTCGATCATCACAAGGAGGGAAAGATGGTAGACGAGTAGTAGGAGGCGGCACATCATCAATTTCAATGATTTCATCCTCATTGTCACTGTCCTCGTCTCTTGGTGGCTCATGCACCTCATCTTGTTGCTCGCTCAGACTTAGCACGGGTTCTAAAGCAAAGTCTTCAAGATGTTTTTCCTTCAATCTTTCAAGTTGGGAAGAGGTTGCTTCCATAGGTTTCTCTGAAGCTAAAGAACTCTCACCCATGTCTTTGAACTTCTGAGCAAACATCTTGAATGTCTCATCCAATTTCGATTGAGAATCCGCCAGTGCTTTCATCAAAAGTTGCATATCATCCTTACTTGCCGGCGGTGATGAGTGTTGGATGGGAGGTGTCATGGTCAGGAGGTGGGGTTTTCCGAATTGACTTGATGATTCCCACGGATAGCTAGGAGAACTATAATTGTACCCTCCTTCCCTTTGGATGTTTTGTTGACCATTCCATCCAAAATCAGTATTGTAAGGTGAATTACCCCATTGTTGTTGTTGTCCCGACCATTGATGGTGTGAGGGAGGGACTTCTCCATGAAGGTGATAGCAATCTCTAGCCATGTGCATGCGTGATTGGCAATAAGAACAAGGAAATGTGAACATGGCATGAGATTGTATTGGGTAATCATTGTACCTATAAGAAGAAGAATTTAAATAAACATTAGAAGAATCAAATGACCCTTGATAAGAATTATAAGAATGATGAGGGTAAAATGGAGAAAAATGTCTTCCATCCATGTAAGAACAATCAATTAAGATTAGAAAACAATCTCCAAAAAATCACCTAAGAAGAAAAATTCCAAACAAACTTGAATTTTATCTTTTTAAACTACCTAAAAGAACTAAACAAAATTATAAACTAAACATAACTATACCAAAAATCAAAGGAACTATAAACAAAAACAAGCAAAAAAAAACCAAAAACAACCTACTAGAACCTAGAACCGCTCAGGGACTCACAAGGAGTCCCCGGCAACGGCGCCACTTTTGATCGCGCACGTCGCAATGCGCAACAAAAAGACCGGCTAAATATGTAGTATAATGATACTCGCCGGGTCGTATTCTCTTAGGGACTCCCCGAATGTGGAGTACGAGCGATTCAAGGCACAAGAAATGATCGATTTGGCTTTAAAAATTATAAACAAACTAAGAAATGCCGGTAAAAGTGTATTTGTTTAAGAACTAAAGCAAACCTATGAATAAGGGACTAAACTGAATACGAGAAAAAACTATAAAAGTGGATAAAAAATGGAGAAATACTTGGAGTTATCGGATGACTAAGCTATCATTGCACCACAAATGATATAGGGAATTCATACTCAGGGACCAAATTGATGTTGCCATGAAAACTCATAGAAAAGATTAATTAACCCAATTAATTAGCTCTTAAATAAGTGACTAATCAACCTAATCAACTAATACACATCTCAATTAAGTCAAGATAGTGCCTAGAGCTAGTCCAATTGACAATTAAACAACCATCAATTAAGATTATCACAATCAACACTATCACGATAGAGCTTAACAACGAAGAGTATCGATTAAAGAGTCAAATGTGAAATAATCAAGAACAAACTCAGAGAACATAATCAATATCATCAACTACATCAGAAATCTAAGTTAAGTTAAACAACTAAACTAGAATCCCAAATAGACAAGACGATAAACTAAGAAAAACTCCCTAGACGATAGAATCCGGTGCTCTAGCTTCATCATCCACACTCCAAGCAAGGTTCTTAGCCGACCATTGGTGGAGAGACGCCGGAGCTGCACTCCCAAACCTCAATCTTGGCCATGGAGGGTGGTTGAGAATGAAGGAGACGAAGTGTAGAAGTAGAGGGACGAGTTGGAGGCTTGGTGAGGTGAGAATGATGTGTGAATGAGGGTTTTTGGTGGATATAGCTTAAATGATGAGTTGGGTCGGTTTAGGAACAATATTTCGGGTCATTAGGGTGAAGTTTCGGGTTATATGAGTGGAAAATCGGGTTGGGTTTGCAAAAATACGAAATCAGCATGAAAAATCGCGACAAGGCCATTGGAAAGCCGCTACTATGCATGGCGGCGGACCAACGGCCTAAGGCACTGTAATTGAGGCCGTTGGAAAGCCGTCAAGGCAAGAGGAGGCTTTCCAACGGCCTAGTCTAAAATAATGGTGTTTTGCCTTCGTTTCGCTCCCGACTTCATTCCGCTTCGATCCCGGCCATCTTCCACTGCAATCCTTGGGTCGTTGGCTCCTAAAAACTTATAATTGCACTAATATAAACATGTAAAACTTCAAGATATAATTAAACACTTAAAACATGAGAGAATTACACTAAAAACCGATAAATGGACCAAAATGCAAGTGTGATCTCAATGCAATAATTACCATATCTAGGGGCCTAAAACACCTAATATAGGTTATAAAACATCATATAACACATCCAAAGACCTCTAGGTAGCATGGTATAAACCGGCTCGATCAAGGACACTATATTATGTTTAGAGTAAACTAACTTTTTAGTCCCAGAATTTTATAAGCATTGGCAATTTGGTCCTTGAATTATCAAAATTGTACAACCAAGTCCTTGAATTATGCTGACTCGTTGCATAAAAGTCCCTCCGTTAGCCAACCGTTCCAAAAAAGATGACGTTGCACGTTAAAATGCCCAGGTGGCACGTCAAGTGCTGACGTGGACCGTTATCTTCCATGTCAGCACCAAAAAACAAAACTAAGCCACTTCAGCAAAAATTAAAAAAAATGAAAAAATAAAACAAATTTCCACCTCACACCCATTGCAAAACTCACCATATCCAAAAAAACCCTTCTCTTTATTTCTTCTTTTTCATCTTTATCACCCCCTCCAGATCCACCTCCATACATGCCGCCACCGCTCTAGTAACCACCTCCATAACCACTGCCCCGTCCACCATTGTAGGATCTGTTGCCTCCACCATCGCATTGTCACTGCTTCGACTTCCATGAACACTAAACTCCTCCTTCTTCTCTTTCTTTCTTTCTTTCTTTCTTTCTTCTTCATCTTCTTCTTCATCACCCCTTCTTCCCTAATTTCAACAATATCGCATCCTACATCCTCAAAACTTGAATCGCTTTTTTCTCACTAGATCGTCCACCAAAACATCGTTAGATTCAAATGCCAATTTGCTTTGATCGAATGACGGCTTGTCTTCTTCCTTCACATCGATGTTCTTGAAATCGTCCTCGTCCTGCTGCTCGTCGATGTTGTTCAAGGGTGTCGATCCTGTGTTTGGTGTCAAAGATCTCGTCTTTAGCGAAATCAGAGAGAAGGGAATTGTAGGTTGCGAGGCGATGCAAGGGTTTGGAAACGTGCATTTTGACCCACCACCTCCTCCTCCTTCTTCTTCTTCTATTCATTGTTGCCATTAGTTTCAAAAACTGAACCAAAACTGAAATCATAATTAAGTTTTACATCAAAGATCCACCATGAATGATGAACCTGGTTCTAGCCGGGGGTCATTACTTGGTTCGGTGAGGCAACTCTGGGTTGGAAGTCGCCTGCAAGTCAATGAACGCACAGGGGTGGCCCTGCGATTCACCTCCGATGCTTAAGTTAGTAAGGGGTATGAGCTCAATAATCTCAATTGACTGAGTAGAGAGCGTACCTTTTTCCAGTGTGAAGGGTTAACCTTTTACACTGGCAAAGGGCAATCAGTTGTGATCTTGGCATAAATGCTTGGATGTGTGATTGTGATCTTGGCCGATCTGATTGTGATCCTTTGCTCTTACGTAATTTCCTTTCCTGTGGAAGGTGCCTTGTTGGCCAAGGCGTTATCAAGGGGAAGGATCCCAGAGTGATCTGCCTTGATTGACAGAGGATCTTGGCCGATCCTTAATTGGCTCCTGATTGATTCAGGGAATATTTCCGCATTTGTTGACGCGTCGGCGCCCACACCCCTCGTGACTGTGGGCGTCCACACCTGATGGCGAGGTATAGGGCGTTCATGCCTATGCGATCCACCTGGTGGGCTTGTAGTCTGCTGGGTCGAGGGCACGTTCTGCCATTTGGGCTTCTTGATTATTGGGCCTATTATCACTAGTCCCAACAAAAGAAGTGAAGCTCTGTCCCCATCAGTGGAGTCCCTAACAAGGGCGTTCTTGGCACTGATCATAGCCTTCCTTGCTCTGCTGGCGTTGACGCCTAGAGTTTGTCCCGGAGATTCGGGATGGCAGTGACCCAACTTGATGTGGCGTTCAAAAATCTGGTGCCACCAAACCTTGTCCTTCCAGCTTCCCTAGTGCTGTTTCGCGTCACTTCAGCTCTGCATGTCAGAACATCGTGGCCATGTGTCGATGCGTGATTGGCTAACTGTCCGCCATGATGGCATTTCGTGGACCGAGGGGGGCGCATTTAATGCGTCGTTTCGACTTTCGTGCAGTTTTTTCAAATACCGCCAAATCCCCTTCTTCCCCTCACTTCGTCATTTCCACTTTCAAATCCTTCCTCCTTCCTCCTTATTCTCTCTGTACACACGAGAGAAATCTCGCCAGAACTGCCTTCTTGCGTAGCCGCACAGCGTCTTGTCGTCGTTTGCTTTGCTCCGGCAACCGTGCTCGCCGTCGTCCGGTGAGTGATTCGACATTGTCTCTTGCTATTTCAGGTTTGATTTCTGGGTTTTCGTTTGAATATTACTCATTGTGTTCTTCGCGTTCTTCGCAGTGTTCTTCAACTTCTTCAAGCCTTTTTCTCTGGAATTATCCCTCGATTCGCCATCAACATGGATTTCGATGACTGTAAGTTTTCTAATCTTTCTCCTTCCTCTTCATCTTCCTCTTCATCTTATGAGTTTTGGTTTGAGTTTGGTGATCAACCACAACCGCTGAGAGTCATTTTCCCAAACGATCCCTTATTTCCCGAGGGTGTTTCCCCCCTTTTTGCTGGTGAATAGAGGAGAGTTCTTCATAAAATGGGTTATAACTTTCATGTTTCCTCAGCTGCTGGAAACAACGAGAGGACGCCTGGAACGTCAACGCCCCATATCTCTATTCCTGAACCATCAGCACTGATGAGGTTCGCGTCCCCCATGGAAAGGAGGGATGGTGATGCTGTGGCGTCCTCGTCCCATGTTCCGGGAGAGGTTGACTAGACAACCGCTGCTTCCTCCTTGTCCACATCGACGAAAATTCGCGAGATGCTATCTCCTGCCGCGGGATCGACGTCCATGGATGAGGAGTTTTTTAATCCGAGGTTGCGGGCGGTGCTGATGTTCCTATCTGGGCATCCATAGGGGATGGTAATCCTCAGCATAGAATCTATGGTGAGGAAGTTGATTTCCAAGCTTAACCGGAGTGGTTCCTTTACCAAAACTCTAAGTTGGCCAACGTTCCCTGGGTTAAGGGTGCTGAGACAACGCCATGTCGCCCCGATAGGGCTGAAGTTATGAGGAACGCGCATCCCATAGTTGATTGGCGTCGTCAGAGGCCCAATGAGAAGGTACAGAAGGGGCATTTGGACCTGACGAACGACGTGGTGAAAGAGTACTACACCTGGCTCTTTGGTGTGGACTACCTCGAGAGGCTCAACCAAGAGCTTATGGTGTCCTCACCCCGTCGTCAATTTTCTGGGTGCGAGATCTCCGTGCTAAGTCATTTGGAGACAGCGCCAGATATGTTCTACATGATGGAGATTGTGCCCTAGGGCCAATCATCTTATAGATATGTTTGGAACATATCAATTAATTTATGGAGATAAATTAATGGTTATCATATTATTAGCATGTTTACTATGATAACAGTCCATGATTAATTATGAGATAATTAATCTAAATTGTCCCTAGTCGCTCATTCAAGTGGGAACTCGAACTGAACTAAGACCAGCCTGACCTCGGTGCATAGAGATGCATGCACTAGATGCTGGGACGAGAGTCATGGTGCAATTATGTAAGGAGTTACAAATTGCTGGACCGACCCGGAGAGTTCTGCATGGGTTTCAGTCATTAGCTGGTCTCTCCTGTACGCCTGTCATGATGCCCTTAGACCTGAGGTCTTGACTATTCCGGCGTTGCAGTTTTCAAACTTTGGCTTAGTCTAACGTTACTCGTAACAGGGTAGCCATAAGGGCTGAGTACGGGTTTGGTTGATTGCCGTGCTGAGGAATGTGGTTGACC
>QANZ01007329.1:50209-87072 GCA_003254925.1 Chamaecrista fasciculata
AAATTCAAAAAGATTTGATCTAGATTTCAAATGATTGAATTAAATATATTAAGGTAATATTTTAATTCAATATCTATAGGGAAAGTCGAATTCTAGGTCCAATTGGATTTAAAATATTAGTGTAATATTTAAATTCAATAAACTAGAATTCAAGATTCAAAAAGATTGACTTAAAGATATTAAGGTAATTCTTTAAATCAATATTGTTGGAAAATAACAAATTAGTTATAACTTCCTAAGAGTTAGGTTAGTTATTTTAATTTATTAAATTCCAACAAAAAGGATAAGGGGAGAGGCGCATGGCTTGGGAAGATCTTGGAAGATTTGATCTTCCAAATTGATTCTCCAAGATTGCAATTTGAATCCAATTTAAATATTATGGTAATAGTTTAAATTGGAATTCAAGTCATATAATTATGATATGGAGATACCATAATCTTATGATTTGATAATTATATATTGGGTAAATTACAAAATAGGGTCCTGTGGTTTGGCCCCATTTCAAGTAGGGTACATGTGGTTTGAAAAGTTTCATATTGGGGCCTGTGGTTTACGCCGTTTGCAAAATGGGGTCTAGGTGGTTTTGGCCGTTAAAAATAACGGTGAACCTGACTTTTTTTTTTTTCTCAAATCCTCTTCCTCTTATTTTAGTCCCTAGCTCACAAACTGCAGATAAGTCCAGAAACCTTCAAACTTCCTTCATTTTAGTCCCTAGCTCACAAAAAAAGTTTGCAAAATATTCTAGAAACCTTCAAACCTTCAAACCTTCAAACCTTCAAACCTTCTTCGTGCCCGTGAAGCGCCGCCACATGAATCGGTGTTCTTCCTTCCGAATCCACCGCGTTTATGTCTACGTTACCCAAAGATTTCGATAAGGTTTCCATCAAATCGACTCGATTCATCGCGGCAGCTTCGTGGGAAGCCGAATCGACCGAGTGATTCATTCTACAGCCAGATTCCACGAAACGCTTGAGAACATGGATTTTCCCAGCCCTAATTGCCAAAGGTATGAGGGATTCTCCATTGGAGTCCTTGGAATTCAAATCTCCGCCGGCGTCAATCAAAGCGGAAACGGAATCTTCGCTTCCGAATTCAACGGCGGGTCTAAGCAACGCCGTGAGCTGAGACGGAGCACATGTAGAGATAGCTTTGTGAAAAAGGGAGTCCCAATCGCGAATTTGGGAATGGTGAGAAATTAGAAACTCGGCGACGTGGGGACCCACGAAGGACACAGGTAAAATGGCGTCTCTGAAAACGTGGGGTCCAGGTTTGGAGAACAGACGCCGGAGATCGTTCTGATGGGCTTTTCCGGTGGGAAGCATGGCGGCTCTGACGGTGATGACGTCAGGAGGGTGAGAGAGAGGAGGTTGATCGGAGGGCTGAGAAAGAAGGAGGGTGTAGGAGGAAGAAGAAAGTGGTGGGATTATAGAGAAAGGTTTGTTCAATGAAAACACAGAAGGATATTCATGGAGTAGGGACTAAATAGGAACGTTTGGAAGAGTTCTAGAATATTTTGCAAACTTTTTTTGTGAGCTAGGGACTAAAATGAAGGAAGTTTGAAGGTTTCTGGACTTATCTGCAGTTTGTGAGCTAGGGACTAAAATAAGAGGAAGAGGATTTGAGAAAAAAAAAAAAAGTCAGGTTCACCGTTATTTTTAACGGCCAAAACCACCTAGACCCCATTTTGCAAACGGCGTAAACCACAGGCCCCAATATGAAACTTTTCAAACCACATGTACCCTACTTGAAATGGGGCCAAACCACAGGACCCTATTTTGTAATTTACCCTTATATATTTTAGGGATTCCCTAATTATAATTATCAAAGTCCCCAAACCCTATAAAAGGAAAGCCATAAGTCGACTTTGGAGAGAGAGATCACAAAAGGGTGAGAGCCTCATGCATACTTAGAAATCGACTTTAGCCTAGTTCTTCTCAAGAGAAAAATTCGATTTTTGCTCTAGGTGAGGAGAGAAAGAAAAATCGCAACCCTAGTTTCTAGAGAGAGAAAGTGGCGCACAACTCTAAAGAGTTTAGTTTTGTGTGGCAAGGTTGTGTGGGATCAAGAATTGGATTCTTGATCAAGGCGCCATATAGTTCTTGGAGAATTCAAGAAGAGTTCTTGAATTAAAGAATACCGTAGATAAAGGTTCCGGATTCACTTGGAGAAGTGAAGGAGGCTAGCACCTAGGCATCTCCAAAACTGTTTGTGTGGATTACCGGCGGAGGAAGGACGCGTCACGTGGACTTCTAGGATACGCCCCGTTCAACTAAACCGATTGAAACTCGTGAGGTATACCACTATCTAAAAGTTTTAAATTCAGCTAGCGGATCGGTTCGGGAATTCTAGGCCCTTGCGCGTTTTATGTTTAAGTTTTTTTAATTTTGTTTTTGCTTGCGCTGCGTTTAGGCGCCCCTGAATTCCCCAACAGTGGTATCAGAGCCACGCTAGTCCTTGGATTTAAAACTGTTTATGTGTACATGTGATGTATGATATGTGTGTTTACCGCTTTCAACCACCGTTTTTGGTTTTACAAAAATCCACCGATCAATTTTTGCTCAAAAGTCGATTTAACAATCTAAGGTGAAAATTTATGTATGTGATACATAAAGAAATCAATGAGATTGATTTGGATAAGTTTCTTGAATTTTAAGGCCAAAATCGAAAATCCTTGTATAATTATAATTAAAAGTGTTTTAATTATAATATTATAAAGGTGGCTGAAATTTATTAAAAATTGTGAATTTTATAAATTTTGGGGATCAATAATTTAAATTCTTGAATGAGATTCTTGAATTTTACAATTATTGATAATAGGCCTGAATTTCAAGAAAGGCATGTTAAAATTGCACAGACCCTAAATTGAACACAATCTTAAAAGGAGTTTTAATATATGTGTTGGTTACCGTGTTTGACATAATTGTATGAATTGTTCATATTTGAATTGTGTGGTGTTGGATATGGCTCTAGGAGGTTTATTTCAGTAAATACGGTCTGCGTCTCGTCTCCCTCTACTCTTGTGTAATTTTACTTTCAGTTTATACCTCAATGTAACTGGGGTTTATTCACGTGTAATTTTATTTTTCTTTCTAGAAAAGTTCTCTCATTGGCTTGGGAGAATTCTAGGGTAGATGAGCCATATCTAAACACGGTGCTTGTTTTACATTTAGTTGTATGTGATGCGCTAGATGTATGCTTAGGGTGCGATATTTTAACATGCTTCATCATATATTACGCTATAGCCACGTATACGATACGAGCGTGGGATTTTGTATGCGATACAAAATCCGGGCACATGTTTATATGTATGAGATACATGGGGAAATAAACATGTGACATGACTCGTTTAATTTTAAAAGGAGTTTTAGAATTAAACAACAACAAAAAAATCGGAATATTTGTTAAAACAAAATCAAACTATTTTTGAAAATCTTAAGTCATAATGCCATCGCTAAAACGCCCTGTCAAAATCTTGTTCATCGTGGAGCGGTGATCGCCTTCGCGACACGTATCTACCTTGACCTTGAAGAGACACGGGTGAATGGGATTTTCAAGCGACGCCTATTGAAATCTTGGTTCTTTGGATACGATGATCGCCTCCGCGACACGTATAGCAATTGGGCCTTGATGATATGGGATTGGGCTTCGGCCTCGTTATCTTGAATTTAGCCATTCACATGTTTTACCGTGTGACTTAATGGGGTTATCAAAACGGTTTTGGACCTCAAGACATTAGATGGGATAAACATGCCATAATAAGTATCATATGATGATACAGTCCCATAAGGATCTAAGAGTCACATAGAGATGTGATTGGTAAGTAGTTACCTACCTAAATAACCAAAACGTGCATGATCGCCTCCGCGACGGTAAATTTTGGTGAAATATGGATCTTAGCCACTAATAATAAATTTTACTGGGTTTTATAAAATAGTGGAGGAATTTTGTTCAGCTAATTAAAATTTTCATATCTTTAAATTGTAGAATCAAAATGGCAATTGATAGTTCAACTTTTTCACTACGACCTATCTTTGAGAAGGATAAGTTGACCAGAACAAACTTCCTCGATTGGTTTCGTAATCTGAGAATTGTTCTCACCCACGAGAGGAGACTTTATGTTCTGGATAAACCTATTCCTAAAGAGCCTGCCAAGGGCGCTCCAGGAGCGGAGTGGAGGGCTTATGAGAAGCACTTCGACGACTCGCTGGAGGTCTCTTGTCTGATGGTGGACACAATGATTTCTGAGCTGCATGAGGGCTTGGATACATTGATGTCATACGAGATGATAACACGTCTCAAGGAAATGTTCCGATACCAGATCAGACAACATAGATATGAGACCACTAAGGCACTCATGTCTTGCAAGATGGGTGAAGGTGCATCTGTTGGTTACCATGTCATGAAGATGAGAGGGTACATAGATCACCTGGATAGGCTGGGATTTCCTATTCCTCAAGAGTTTGCAATAGGTGTGATCCTGTGCTCACTGCCCAAAAGCTATGACCCCTTTATCACAAGCTTTTACAAGAGAGGAACAGAGAAATCAGTTTCTGAGCTGCATGGGATACTCAAATCGGTTGAGGTGTCCATGAATCAGAAAAGGGAAAGGAAAACAAAGGGCGAAAGAAAGAGAAAGGGAACCGACCTGGATGGTGAGACCAATCCATAGGACGGCCCTCATCAAGAACCTGCCAAGGAGGCAAAGCCCTCAGAGGAAGTATTTTGCTCTTTCTGTCAAGTGTCAGGACACGCGATGAGAAAGTGCAAATACTACTGGGAAGATCAAAAGAAGAAGAAGTGCGTTAAGCCCTCTACTTCAGGTATCTTTGTTATAAGTGTTCTTTTTCTACTTAAACCACTTAAGTATTGGATACGACATGTGGTTCTCACATTTGATGTGCAGGGTCTTCGGAGACAGTAGAAAACGAGAACGGGAGCGAGATGGACCTAGAAGTGGACAGTGGAGCAAAGGTTGCTGCCGTTGCTGCTATAGGAACATGCGAGCTTGGATTGCCCCTTTCGGGCTAAGTTTATTGTTATTCTTTAAAGTTTAAACATTGTTCTCTCCTTATAAGGATAAGGAGGATTTTATATGTGTAAACATTAAAGAGTGGTTTCTATTTTAATAAAATAATGTTTATTTGCTTATATGATTTGCAAAGGTAATCATTATGTCTTAAACTAGAACGATAAAAATATTTATAACATCGATAAAAATATTTATAACATCGATATAAAAATACTTTTGGCAATTGTCGTTTAGGCCATACAAACGAGAAACGCCTTGAGAAGCTTCATAGAGATGAACTTCTAAAGCTCAGATGATTTGGAATCATATGATGCTTGCGAGCCTTGTTTAAAATGGAAAGACGACAAGAAGCGTTCTACTTACTAACCACAGTAATAGAATGTCTGACTTTTTGGGGATCATACATAATTGATGTATGTGGACCCATAAGTATATAAGCTAAAAGTAATAACTCTTACTGACTGCTTTAAGAGACTAGATCTACGGCTACCTTTTGAGACACAAGTCAGAGTCTTTTGAAATAGAGATTTTAAAAACGAAGTAGAGAACTAACTTGACAAGAGAATCAAGGTCCTTCGATTTGATCAAGGGACAAGGATTTGTGTCAAGACTTTGATAAATCATCCTAGAAGCTGTGAGATAGTTTCACAACTTGCTCTTTCTAAAACCCCATGGTGGATGACGTTTTCAAAAGAGGTATCAAACCCTATTAGATAAGGTTCGATCTAGGATGACTCAAACAGATCTTCCATCATCCTTAAAAGGGTGTGCTCTAGAAGCTGCTGACTTCACACTTTAACCATTTCGTCTAGAAGATGCCATATGAGATATGGGATGAGAGGAGTCTCATGATGTCTTGTCACGGATTTGGAGACATTAGGTTTATTTTAAGCAATGAGCTAACGATAAACTGTCTCTTAATAACTCTCAAGTATATGTTTGTGGGATACCCTAAGAAAGGGGGTATCAAGTCTACTGCCCACCTGACAGCAAAGTGTTTGTAGTCAGAGATGGATACCTTTTAGAAGGGGATTCTTTGTTTCCAAAAGAAACAGTGGGAGTAAGATAAATCTTGAAAGAGTTCAAGATCCAAAAAAACACTTCAGAGGCGCAGACGAAAACTAGAGAAGAACCACAAGGTGTTGTGAAATCTCCTCTAAAACATAAGGACAACGAAGTTCTGATAGAACACGTTCTCAATCTCAAAGATGGTGATCTTTGGTCATTGAGAGCAGGGATGTGTTGCTCTAGGAGCGTGGTGAGCCCGCCAAAGGAGTTTGGCTTCATGCAAAACATCGATGGGTCCTGTGTTTACAAGAAAGTTAGTGGGAGCACAATTGCAGTCTTGGTGCTGTATGTCATAGACATATGGCTAGTTGGAAGCCGTATTACTATCTTGAAGATTGTGAATCTTAGATAGACGAATCACTTTCAATGAAGGATATAAAAGAAGCTGAGATCTATGGAGATAGTTCTTAGGGAGCTTCTTAAATTGAGTCAAGAAGTACATTCTTGAATAAGATACTGAAGGAGTTCAGTATGAGAGATTTCAAGAAGGGATTCATGGCGATGAATCAGGGATTGGTCCTTGGCAAGAATCAGTGTTTCCTGAGACACGTGATGAGCAAGGACGCATGAGTGGCATCCCTTATGCTTCGGCAATAGGATCCATCATGCGGTACTAGACTCAATATGTCGTTTGCCCTAAATATGATAAGCTATGACCCTGTTGAGGTTCACTGGAAAGCTATCAATAAGGTCCCTAAGTACTTGAGAAGCACTAAGGACAAATTCTTGGTCTATGGTAGAATTAATGTGTAAGTGGTTACACAGACGCCCATTATTCAAGACAACCAAGATTGATCGCAGTAATGAAATATGTATTCGCTGAACAGTAGACATCGTGAGTTGGAATGGTTCCAAGCGGAACACGATTACTGATTCTACAAGAATGGGTTAGTCGCGTAGAGACGCAGACTGTAAAAACTGTTGTCTGAAGTATGCTTAATAGTCACCGTGGAGAGACAGGGAGACGCCTAAGCGGGAAGGGGTTCTCCACTTACATTCCGACAGTGATGTACTCAGATATAATCACCTGGAGATGGTGATACTAAGATATGAAAAGTAGCAGTCGAGGATATTTTGCCAGTCCTCTTGCGAAACCCCAGCACAGGTTTTACATGAGCATCATGTAATGTCAAATGGGAATTAGACACATTAATGGATGTTCCTAGGAGTAGGAACAATTTGATTAATGATTGTACCTAGTGCAAGTGGGAGTTTGATGGAGATTGTGCCCTAGGGCCAATCATCTTATAGATATGTTTGGAACATATCAATTAATTTATGGAGATAAATTAATGGTTATCATATTATTAACATGTTTACTATGTTAACAGTCCATGATTAATTATGAGATAATTAATCTAAATTGTCCCTGGTCGCTCATTCAAGTGGTAACTCGAACTGAACTAAGACCAGCCTGACCTCGGTGCATAGAGATGCATGCACTAGATGCTGGGACGAGAGTCATGGTGCAATTATGTAAGGAGTTACAAATTGCTGGACCGACCCGGAGAGTTCTGCATGGGTTTCAGTCATTAGCTGGTCTCTCCTGTACGCCTGTCATGATGCCCTTAGACCTGAGGTCTTGACTATACCGGCGTTGCAGTTGTCAAACTTTGGCTTAGTCTAACGTTACTCATAACAGGGTAGCCATAAGGGCTGAGTACGGGTTTGGTTGATTGCCGTGATGAGGAATGTGGTTGACGTAGATGGAATTTTGTCCCTCATAAGAGATGGGAGATATTTAACTGGGCCCCTCGATGAGTCTGTCCAAGGAATGTGTGGCCACACTGGTAATTGGGACTTACTCAGGAAATCGAGAAAGTTGAGGTTTGGATTTTGGATGACTTTCCCATGCCTAATCCATGACCAAAATATCGTAGGACAAAAAGGGATCTAAACAAGGTGGTACTAAGGTTAAGTCGTTTTGGGGTTAGACGATAACTCACGTGTTTTGGGTAGTCGTGATGGCTTGCTAGAGTCTGCTCTCGACTTGTGAGTCATGGAGATGACTTACTGCCAACTTCACGTGGGGCCTGCTGGGTCACACACGAGCAGGAACCAGATGCCAAGCTGGGACACGAATTAGGACTAATTCGTGGGTCACGTTTGTGACACCATTTAAGACATAATTGATTGTGTTGGGACATGAAGTCTTGTCTTAAATAAATATCTACATATATAATATTTAGAATTGTGAGACAAATTTAAATATTTATATGATAATTGTTAAATAGATAATTGGATTAGTATATTTACAATTATATTCCTATTTATAATATTAGGGAAATATAAATTGGATAATGTTCCTAAGAGTTAGGAAATTATCAATTTATTAAATTCAAAAAGATTTGATCTACATTTCAAATGATTGAATTAAATATATTAAGGTAATATTTTAATTCAATATCTATAGGGAAAGTCGAATTCTAGGTCCAATTGGATTTAAAATATTAGTGTAATATTTAAATTCAATAAACTAGAATTCAAGATTCAAAAAGATTGACTTAAAGATATTAAGGTAATTCTTTAAATCAATATTGTTGGAAAATAACAAATTAGTTATAACTTCCTAAGAGTTAGGTTAGTTATTTTAATTTATTAAATTCCAACAAAAAGGATAAGGGGAGAGGCATGGCTTGGGAAGATCTTGGAAGATTTGATCTTCCAAATTGATTCTCCAAGATTGCAATTTGAATCCAATTTAAATATCATGGTAATATTTTAAATTGGAATTCAAGTCATATAATTATGATATGGAGATATCATAATCTTATGATTTGATAATTATATATTTTAGGGATTCCCTAATTATAATTATCAAAGTCCCCAAACCCTATAAAAGGAAAGCCATAAGTCGACTTTGGAGAGAGAGATCACAAAAGGGTGAGAGCCTCATGCATCGACTTTAGCCTAGTTCTTCTCAAGAGAAAAAATCGATTTTTGCTCTAGGTGAGGAGAGAAAGAAAAATCGCAACCCTAGTTTCTATAGAGAGAAAGTGGCGCACAACTCTAAAGAGTTTAGTTTTGTGTGGCAAGGTTGTGTGGGATCAAGAATTGGATTCTTGATCAAGGCGCCATATAGTTCTTGGAGAATTCAAGAAGAGTTCTTGAATTAAAGAACACCGTAGATAAAGGTTCCGGATTCACTTGGAGAAGTGAAGGAGGCTAGCACCTAGGCATCTCCAAAACTGTTCGTGTGGATTACCGGCGGAGGAAGGACGCGTCACGTGGACTTCTAGGATACGCCCCATTCAACTAAACCGATTGAAACTCGTGAGGTATACCACTATCTAAAAGTTTTAAATTCAGCTAACGGATGCATTCGGGAATTCTAGGCCCTTGCGCGTTTTATGTTTAAGTTTTTTTAATTTTGTTTTTGCTTCCGCTGCGTTTAGGCGCCCCTGAATTCCCCAACACTACACCGATGAAAGGGGCTTTCTAATTTGTGAGCACGCCCTGAACGGTTGCGATATTGAGATGCCCTTCAATCCTGCGATCGTGGACCTTCTGGCCATCATGAACATTTCTCCTATTCAAGTTAGTGCCAACGGATGGCGCATCCTTCTGGGCTTTGTCGCCAAATGCAAAAGGGATGGCGTTGTCGCAACCGCGCGACTGTTCCTGTACTTCTTCTATCCACGCTGGGTGGACAATTGCTTCATCTCCTATTATAGACGCCCAGGGCGCCCCCAGGTTCTGAAACACGCTGTCAGCAACCCCAAGGAATGGCAGTACAAATTTGTCTTTATTAAGGAATCGGGGTCTGAACGTCCTTTTTGAGTTCGAGCGTCGGATGAGCGCGCCATGTTCCCCCTATCATGGAGGAGGCCTCGCCTTGGGCGCTTTGAGTGCAACTGGAGGGACCTAACCGTTGACGAACGCCTAGCAGCGTTGCGATTGATCACCACTGACCTTTTTGACCCTAAGCGTCGTATGTTTCTCTTCATTTTTGCATGATACTTCCTTTCCTTGTGATAGTTTCTAAACCTTTGCTTTGCTTGTTTCAGTGATGGAGGCTTCCTTGGCTGATGTCATTGGAACCAAACGTCCTCACGGGGACAAAGGGAAAGAGAAGGTGGTGGCCACCTCAAAGAAGCACTCTGCCCCTGCTCCCAGGAAGCCTGGGAGTCTTACAATTTGTGAGCCTACTGCGGCTCCAAGTCCTCCTACCAATCCCATCGGCAGAGAGAAGGAAACTGCTGCTGCTGCAACCAAGGATGGGAGAGCGGCGTTGTGGAAGCGTGCGCGCCCCACTGTTGAAGTCCCTTTAATCCCTGTAGCTCTGGAGGCTGGAGATTTCAATGCTCTGGAGGTTCTCTCCAACTGCCTTTCAAAAGCAGCGGCGGTGAAGCAAGATGATCTGGCTAGGGCGTCTATGGAAAACACTGGGGACCCTGCCGAGGAGACTACCCAATTTTTGTTGGCTGCTGGGCTGCGTGTGTTGGCCAACAGCATCTCTAGGAAAGATCTTATTTCTGAGAGAGATGTTGCCCGCGAGGACGCCAAGAAATTGCGTCGTACTGTTGAGGAGTTGTGGGATGAGCTAAACCTGACAAAGGCTTCCTAGGATTCCCTCAGAACTGGGTTCGAGCTGAGGGGCCAACAACTGGAGGATGCCACTGGCGTTATTAACCAGCTCAACGATAGAGTGGCTGGTTTAGAAACCGAGTTACAAAATACTAAGGACGCCTACGCAGCCTTTAGGGAGTTAGCCCTGAGGTAGGTCAAGTGGAGGGGTTCTCGCTACAACTACATAGGCTTTAAGAACGCCATCCAGCAACTAAGGCTGCGCAATCCCAATCTGGACACCACAGGGATCTGCCCGAACAATATAGTGGAGGGCAGGCTCATCCGAGATCTCATTGACACCGACCCGGCATTGAAGATTTCAAGGATGCCTAAAAATTATGCATTGACGGGGTACGAGTCTGGTGGTGACGAAGACTTTCCTTGGTTCCCGAATGAAGTACTTCCCCTTCCGGGTGAAGAAAGTCAAGGAGTTGTGGGCGCTTCCACCCTTGGCCATGGCGATGAGGGACCTGCTGCAGGTTTGGCTGCCACTGGTGACAACGCCGCAGATGACGCTGTGGATGCTGCAGATGAGAACGCCCCTACCGGCGAGGGTATTGTTGTTGAGGATCCCCCCGCTGATGCTTAGGCCTGCGTGCCTGTTCATTCTATTTTGGGCCTGCGCGCCCCTCTTTTTCTTTTATGTTTGTCTTACCGTGGCTTGCATGCCAATTGTATTTTGGGCGATGGTTCCTAGACATGGTGTGGCCTTTGAGCCGCTTTTGGAAATTTGGGCGATGGCGCCCTTAATTTTTATGCCGTTAGTTTTAGCAATATTTGCTTTTAACGCTTTATTCCTTGCCTTGCACGCCATTTTTGACATGCGTTTTCCATGCCTTGATTCCATTATCGTATTGTTTGAACGTTAAAGTGTTGCCTCGCGATGGGCACACTTCGAGCGTTCGCGTATCATACGCTAAGTTTTTGACTAGTCATCCAAGGGAGGAACGGTCCGCATGGTTGGTGAGTGTCATACTCACAAGGCTCCTTCGAGGGCCTTTTAGTTGCTGTTCCGAGGGCGTCCCCTCGAGAAACTTAATATGATTAACAGTAATGTGTTATGGAAAAAATGCACTTTATTGATATAAAATCTCAAGACAATTGGCTCAGGGGCCTTCTTTGGTTATTACAAAGCTTCCTTACTAAGGGAAATAAAATTTAAGCTTGGCCATGTTCCAAGCATTTGGAAGTGGCTTACCCTCGAAGGTCTCCAGCTTGAAGGCGTTGCCAGGCAGGATCTCTGTAACCCTGTATGGGCCTTCCCAGTTTGGTCCCAGCTTCCCATGTCTAGGATCTTTCCTGTTGTTTTCCACAGTTCTGAGCACCAAGTCTCCCACTTTAAGGGTCCTGGGCTTGATTTTGGAGTCGTGGTATTTCTTAACTATCTGATTATAGGCAGCTTGTCTAATGGCTGCGACTTCCCTTCTTTCTTCCAAGCTGTCAAGCTCTTCCAGTCTGGAGTTGGCATCATTGGCACCCGAGTAATTGATTATCCTCTCGGTTGGGACGTTCAATTCAGCAGGTATCACTGCTTTATGCCCATAGGCCAAGGCGAAGGGTTTTTCCTTCGTGGCTGTTTGCTCTGTGGTCCTGTATGACCATAATACTGAGGGAAGTTCATCAACCCATCTTCCATTAGCTGACTCCAGTCTCCGTTTGATTCCTTGGATGATGATTCCGTTGGCCAATTCGACTTGGCCGTTTGTGGCAGGATGTTCTATCGAGGTGGTCTTATGGTGGATTTTCCAGACTTTACAGAAGTCCTGGAATTTCCTGCTCGTGAACTGAGCAACATTGTCGGATATCAACGTGTTTGGGATGCCAAACCTGGTGATGATGTTTTTCCACACGAATATTTCCATGGCTTCCGTGGTTATGGACGCCACAGCTTTAACTTCCAGCCACTCTGTGAAGTAGTCTACGGCGACTATGAGAAATTTTCTCTGGTAAGTAGCCATCGGGAATGGCGCTGCAATGTCGATCCCCCAAAGATCAAAAGGCCACAGAGAAGTGATGGCGTTCAGGGGAGTTGTGTGTGAGTGGATCATGTTGGCGTACTTTTGACATTTCTCCCACTAACGGACAACGTTCTCAGCGTCTTGCTGAAGTGTTGGCCAGAAGTAGCCTGCTCTTTGGATCTTCCTTCGCATCGCCATCGAGGCTTGGTTGCTTGCACATAGACCTTCGTGGACCTCGGTCAACACTCTGTCGATCTCATCTCCTGCTATGCACTTGACTCTAGGGTGACTGAAGTTTTTCCTGTATAAGGCTCCCTGTCTGATGAAATACCTGCTAGATCTTCTTGTGACTTTTCTGGCTTCGTTTCTGTCTCAAGGGAGGGTGCCTGTGGCCAAATATTTGAATATTGGCGTTCTCCAATCGTCAACTTCCTCCATGGGAAGAATGTCCTGCTCTAGGATTGACGGCTCTCTCAGGGTTGTTTTGATGATGGAGTCTCTGCCTCTTTTGGATGGCTGAGACGCCAATTTGGCGAGATCGTCTGCATTGTCGTTCCTCGAGATGTGCTGGAAGGTGGCTTCAATCACAGAGCCTTCGATGTCTTTCTTCGCCTTCTCGGCGTACTGGACCATGACTGGGTCCTTGGTTTCGTACTCTCCATTCATCTATTGTATTACCAATTGGGAATCTCCCAAAATTTCCAGCCTTTTGGCGCCGATGTTCGCTGCTAATTTCAGGGCAGCTATCAGGGCCTCGTATTCTGCCTAATTGTTGGTGATTGGGCATTCAATTTCTATTGATTGTTCCACGATGGAGCCATCTGGGGCTCGCATCACTATCCCTGCACCTCGCTGTGAATTTGATACGGCACCATCGAAGTGTACCTTCCATGTCCAGTTTTGGGCGTTTTCAGGCCCTGTCATTTCGGCTACGAAGTCTGCTAACGCCTGTCCTTTGATGGCCCTCTTGGGCTCGTAGGCTATCCCGTATTCTGAGATTTCTACAGACCAAATTGACATTCTACCAGCGATGTCTTGTTGTTCTACCATCTGCTTGAGGGTCTGTCTGTTCTGACAATTATCTGATACTGTTGGTAGTAATGCCTCAACTTCCTAGTTGAATGAAGTAATGAGAATGTCAACTTCTCGAGGCGGTGATACCGCTTTTCCGCTCCTGTGAGAGTTTTGCTGGTGAAGTATATGGGTTTTTGTTCTTCTCCCACCTCTAGCACCAAGGCTGAGCTGATTGCGTCATCTGTGGACGCTAAGTAGCCATAGATGGACTTATCCTTGACTGGGATTACCAGAATGGGCGGTGACGCCAGATATTTTTTCAACTTCTAGAAGGCTTCCTCGCATTCCTCGTTCCATTCGAATTTTTTGTTTGCTTTTAGCGTTTTAAAGAACAGTAAGCATCTATCAGCAGACCTGAATGTAAAGAGAACTCGTGATGAGTAATACTCGTTTTATTAATGGAGAATTGTGCGTCGTGAGACGGCTTACATAATGAATTGAAAACGAATCCAAATAAAGACAAAATTTAAAAACATGACATAATCAAACTGAAGAAACTACAGCTACAAAGCTTTATTGCTGAGGCGGCGCTAGGCGCCTTCTACCTCGATAGGAACCTATGAAGAGCCGCTAGCCTGCCATTGAGGCATTGGACTTCCTTGACCGTTTTCGGGGCCATCATCTCCAGAATGGCCTTGCATTGATCCGGGTTGCTTCGATCCCTCTGTGGGTGAGCATAAATCCCAGAAATTTTCCTCCGTTGACTCCAAAGGCACACTTGGAAGGGTTCAGTTTCATCTGATACTTCCTCAGATGAGTGAAGATTTCCTTCAGGTCTTCAGTGTGCTTTCCTCCTTCCTTGGTCTTCACCACCATGTCGTCCACGTAGACTTCCAGGTTCTTCCCGATGTAATCTTTGAAGAAAAGATCCATCATTCTCTGGTAAGTAGCGCCCGCATTTTTCAATCCGAAGGGCATCACTGTGTAACAGTACGTCCCGAGCTCGGTGATGAAGGACGTTTTCTCGGCGTCCTCAGGGTTCATTTTGATCTGGTTGTAGCCGCTGAAGGCGTCCAGAAAACTCATGGTTTGATGACCACAGGTCCCATCCATTAGCTTGTCGATGTTAGGCAATGGATAGTGGTCTTTCGGGCAAGCCTTATTCAGGTCGGTGAAGTCCACACATGATGGAGATTGTGCCCTAGGGCCAATCATCTTATAGATATGTTTGGAACATATCAATTAATTTATGGAGATAAATTAATGGTTATCATATTATTAGCATGTTTACTATGATAACAGTCCGTGATTAATTATGAGATAATTAATCTAAAACTGTCCCTGGTCACTGATTCAAGTGGGAACTTGAAATGAACTAAGACCAGCCTGACCTCGGTGCATAGAGATGCTGGGACGAGAGTCATGGTGCAATTATGTAAGGAGTTACAAATTGCTGGACCGACCCGGAGAGTTCTGCATGGGTTTCAGTCATTAGCTGGTCTCTCCTGTACATCTGTCATGATGCCCTTAGACCTGAGGTCTTGACTATTCTGGCGTTGTAGTTGTCAAACTTTGGCTTAGTCTAACGTTACTCGTAACAGGGTAGCCATAAGGGCTGAGTACGGGTTTGGTTGATTGCCGTGCTAAGGAATGTGGTTGACCTAGATGGAATTTTGTCCCTCATAAAATGTGGGAGATATTTAACTGGGCCCCTCGATGAGTCTGTCCAAGGAATGTGTGGCCACACTGGTAATTGGGACTTACTCAGGGAATCGAGAAAGTTGAGGTTTGGATTTTGGATGACTTTCCCATGCCTAATCCATGACCAAAATATCGTAGGACAAAAAGTGATCCACACAAGGTGGTACTAAGGTTAAGTCGTTTTAGGGTTAGACGATAACTCACGTGTTTTGGGTAGTCGTGATGGCTCGCTAGAGTCCGCTCTCGACTTGTGAGTCATGGAGATGACTTACTGCCAACTTCACGTGGGGCCTGCTGGGTCACACACGAGCAGGAACCAGATGCCAAGCTGGGACACGAATTAGGACTAATTCGTGGGTCACATTTGTGACACCGTTTAAGACATAATTAATTGTGTTGGGACATGAAGTCTTGTCTTAAATAAATATCTACAGATATAATACTTAGATTTGTGAGACAAATTTAAATATATATATATGATAATTGTTAAATAGATAATTGGATTAGTCTATTTACAATTATATTCCTATTTATAATATTAGGGAAATATAAATTGGATAATGTTCCTAAGAGTTAGGAAATTATTGATTTATTAAACTCCTTAATATTGGGATAAATAGGAGGAGTTTGGCGCCTCATAATTACAAAGGGATTTAATTAATAAAAATGTTTTATTAATTAAAATCATGGCTTGAATTTGAAATTCAAAAGATTTGATCTAGATTTCAAATGATTGAATTAAATATATTAAGGTAATATTTTAATTCAATAACTATAGGGAAATTCGAATTCTAGGTCCAATTGGATTTAAAATATTAGTCTAATATTTTAATTCAATAAACTAGAATTCAAGATTCAAAAAGATTGACTTAAAGATATTAAGGTAATTCTTAAAATCAATATTGTTGGAAAATAACAAATTAGTTATAACTTCCTAAGAGTTAGGTTAGTTATTTTAATTTATTAAATTCCAACAAAAAGATAAGGGGAGAGGCGCATGGCTTGGGAAGATCTTGGAAGATTTGATCTTCCAAATTGATTCTCCAAGATTGCAATTTGAATCCAATTTAAATATTTTGGTAATATTTTAAATTGGAATTCAAGTCATAAAATTGTAATATTGGGATATCATAATCTTATGATTTGATAATTATATATTTTAGGCATTCCCTAATTATAATTATCAAAGTCCCCAAACCCTATAAAAGGAAGCCTAAGTCGACTTTCATAGAGAGAGATCACAAAAGGGTGAGAGCCTCATGCATACTTAGAAATCGACTTTAGCCTAGTTCTTCTCAAGAGAAAAATTCGATTTTTGCTCTAGGTGAGGAGAGAGAGAAAAATCGCAACCCTAGTTTCTAGAGAGAGAAAGTGGCGCACAACTCTAAAGAGTTTAGTTTTGTGTGGCAAGGTTGTGTGGGATCAAGAATTGGATTCTTGATCAAGGCGCCATAAAGTTCTTCGAGAATTCAAGAAGAGTTCTTGAATTAAAGAACACCGTAGATAAAGGTTCCGGATTCACTTGGAGAAGTGAAGGAGGCTAGCACCTAGGCATCTCTAAAACTGTTCGTGTGGATTGCAGGCGGAGGAAGGACGCGTCACGTGGACTTCTAGGATACACCCCGTTCAACTAAACCGATTGAAACTCGTGAGGTATACCACTATCTAAAAGTTTTAAATTCAGCTAGCGGATCCGTTCGGGAATTCTAGGCCCTTGCGCGTTTTATGTTTAAAGTTTTTAATTTGTTTTTGCTTCCGGTGCGTCTAGGCACCCATGAATTCCCCAACAACACACATTCTCCATTTGCCATTGGCTTTCTTGACCAACACCATGTTGGAAAGCCACTCAGGATATTTGGTTTCTCTGATGAAACTTGCAGCTAAGAGTTTGCTCACTTCCTCTTTGATTGCTGTTTGGCGCTCCTGTCCGAACAGGCGCTTTCGTTGGATAACTCTAGGCCTTCCATCTATGTTGAGGCTGTGATAGATGATTTTTGGATCGATCCCCGGCATATCAGTAGGACGCCAGGCGAAGATATCTGAGGACGCCTTCAGGAGCTGGATTAGTTCGGCTTTTTCAGTTTCGTGCAACAGCATGTTGATTTGCACAGTTTTCTCTGCATCATCTCCCAGCTAGATAATTTCTAAATCCCCCATCAGCTTGGGTCTTTGTGCCTCAATCTCATCTCTGAAATCCTCGACCTCACAGTTCAGGACTTCAGGGTCCACTGCTTCTTTAACGTTGTCATCCGTTTTGGGAGTTCTTGTCTTTCTTTTTCGTTCTTCCTCATTAGTCCTTTCGAGGCTCACCGCATAGCATTGCCTTGTTGTTTTCTGGTTGGTTCTCACCTGCCCTACCCCTTGGGGAGTTGGGAACTTCATGCGCAGATGTGCAGTAGATATTACTGCTCTCATCTTATTTAAAGATGGGCGTCCTAGGAAAACATTGTATGCCGAGGGCGCCTGCACCACTATGAATTCAATGGTGTTGCTGGTTACCCTAGGGTGTTCTCCCACTGTGAGTCTTAAATCGATCTTTCCTATGGCAGGGATCTGATCTCCCGTAAATCCTATCAGGCTTCCATAATGGTCCTTCAGGTCTTCCATGGGGATGCCCAGCTGGTCGAATCATTGCTTGTACATGATGTTTGCCGAAGAGCACTGATCCACCATGATTCGTTCTACTGTGAAGTTTCCAATATGGGCGGTGATCACCATGGGATCATCATAGTCTCGGTTTACTTCCCATAACTCATCATCAGTGAAGATTATGGGGTCAACCCATTTTTCCTCGGTGGATGACTCTTTGTAGTCTATTTTCAGTATAGACCGGTTCACCTTTCTCCTTTTGTGCGGGGTCTTGACCCGTTTTTCTCGATACCGCCCGAGATCATGTGAATGATTCCTGTCGGTTTGTTCTCTCTTGGTGGTGTACGCCGATCTCCTCTTTTGTCGTCATCGTGAGCGCCACCGCCCTTAGATTTTTTCGCCTCTCGAGCGTCTTTGTCCTCTCTGGTTCTCTTGTTCCCTTCCTTCTTGATGAATCTGGATGGGAGGCGTCCTTGCCGAATGAGGTTCTCTATTTCATCTTTCAGGGTGATGCACTCATCAGTGGTGTGCCCCTCTCCCCTGTGATACCTGCAATACTTGCTGGTATCCACATTTCGCCCCGCTCTCCTTTGGCGTTCTGGGAGTCTGGGGAGGAGGTCAGTATTGGCGATCTCGCGACAGACTTCTGATTGAGTGACCGTGAGTACTGTGTAGACAATGTGTTTCCCTCTTGGTGGAGATCGGGGACGCCTGTGATGGTCCCTTCCTCTCGAGCTTTCTCCACGACTTTCGGAGTTTTTGTTTTGCGGCTTTCTCGCGTCTGGCTCAATTCTTGCGAATCGATCGCACTGGGTTTTGTCCAGGTCCTCTTTCGTTATGAACTCCTCGGCCATTGAGAATAATTCACCCATAGATTTTGGGGCTCTGTGAGTGAGTTCCTTATGGGCATGGCCTGGTCTGATTCCCGCAAGAAAAGAGTAAACAACTATTTTGTCATCGACCTCCTTAATGTTCAGGCAAGTTTTGCTGAACTTCGCCAAGTAATCTCTCAGCGATTCTCCTTTGTTTTGCTTGATGTCAGTCAATACCGCCATCGGCTGCTTATACACCTTGCTGGTCGCGAATCGTTTCTTGAACGCGTCCTCTAAGTCCCCAAAGCACTGGACTGAGCCTGCGGAAGCTTTGATAACCAATCCAGAGCTGGTCCTTCTAGAGTTATCGGGAAAATTTTGCACCTTTGATGATCTCCCATGTTGGAGATGTTCATGGCAGCCTTAAAACTGAGCAAGTGATAATCCGGGTCCTTCTCGCCGGTGTATGGTGTCAGCTTCATTGGCATTTTGTAGTTCTTGTCAAGTTCCGCTGCTTGCACGTGAGGTGCCAGAATTCCTTCCGCCAGTGGGGGCGGTCTCACCTGTCTCGACGTATTTGACGACACCACGGGATCGTAGGCGCTCGCTGATTGATACGCCCCATTGGGTCCCCCGTAGGCGCCATATCCCGAATAGTACTGCAGATAGTATCTTTAAGGGTAGTAGTAACCCTGTGGTGGATAGGCGTAAGCGCCGGGCCATGCTTGCGGCTTAGTAAACTGGTTGGGAGCTGCCACTTGAGTCGGTGGTGGCAAACTCGAAGGCACCTGCTGCTCTTGATTCCCGGTGTTTTCACTCGAGAGGATAGGTTCTGGGTTTTCATTCCTAGAATCTTCAGGAACTTGCTTTCCCTTTCCCATGACCATGTTCGGGATGTCTCGGCGGAGTGCTTCCATCTCCATTCGCATATCAGCCTTAAAGGCGGCGATCCCGTCATCTGGTGTTATGGTGATTTGCCCCACCGAAGCTGGGTTAGGCAGTGTCGGAGCTTCCTGAATGATCGGGAATCCGGGTGGAGGAGCGAGCGTCGAATCCTGCGTGGATTGAGTCACTGAGCCTCCCGGGGTTTGATGATCGACTGAAGTTGATGTCATTCTTTCTTTCTCTGGTTCAGATGAGCATATAGGTTAAAGAGGATATATAAAGAAAAAATTTACATGAATTATCCCAGGAGTTCATCTCATTCAGAAAAGAAAAAACAAGGCATAAACCAGCGATTTAAGATAATGTTAAAAATAGGACTTTGTATGAAAGTCCCCACAGACGGCGCCAGTGATGAACCTGGTTCTGGCCGGGGGTCATTACCTGGTTCAATGAGGCAACTCTAGGTTGGAAGTCGCCTGCAAGTCAATGAACACACAGTGGTGGCCCTGCGATTCACCTCTGATGCTTAAGTGAGTAAGGGGTATGAGCTCAATAATCTCAATTGACTGAGTAGAGAGCGTACCTTTTTCCAGTGTGAAGGGTTAACCTTTTATACTGGCAGAGGGCAATCAGTTGTAATCTTGCCATAAATGCCTGGATGCTTGATTGTGATCCTGGCCGATCTGATTGTGATCCTTTGCTCCTACGTAATTTTCTTTCCTGTGGAAGGTGTGCCTTGTTGGCCAAGGCGTTATCAAGGGGAAGGATCCCAGAGTGATCTGCCTTGATTGACAGAGGATCTTGGTCGATCCTTAATTGACTCCTGATTGATTCAGGGAATATTTCCGCATTTGTTGACGCGTGGGCGCCCACACCCCTCGTGACAGTGCGGGTCCACACCTAATGGCGAGGTATAGGGCGTTCATGCCTATGCGATCCACCAGGTGGGCTTGTAGTCTGCTGGATCGAGGGCACGCTCTGCCATTTGGGCTTCCTGATTGCTGGGCCTATTATCAATGAATATGAGATTTCTATCATGCACAGGGACTAAATTGCACTCTACCAAAAGTTCATTTTGGATTCGATTTTCTACATTTGTGGGTTGGGAATTTCAGTCCTTGGTTGAAATAATAACGTGGATCTCCTAATGTTTTGTTTTTGTGCAAACTAGTCCCCATCTCTAGGGTACAAGGACCAAAAAATATTTTTAATGACTGGTGCGTTAAGTGGGCTAACCCGGCTCACCAAGTTGGTGAGCCAGGTTGGCAAAACCTGGCTCGCCTGGGGATTTTGGCTGGTGTGAGTCGTGACTCATGACGAGCCAGTTCGAGTGCGCTAGGCTGGCTCGTTTTGATAGCTTTAATTGATGGGGAAGGATTTATGTGACTACAGTGGTGAATGAGGCGGTTGTTATGGGAGTGACGACGACGATGGCAACTATGGAGGTAGACAAGGAGGGGAAGATGGTGTTAGGGTTATGTTTTGGTGAGAGGTAGGCAAAAGTTGTGTTTGAAGAAGAGGAAGTTGTTTTCTTGTCTAAATCTATTAAAATCTCAATTTATTTTTTTTCCTTACGTTTTGATCCTTTTATAAAAGGAAATGACCTGATTGTAAAAGAATAAAACTTTTGGGATATTAAAGTTAGTTTTACCCTTCTTTTTTAATGGAAAAGTTGGATGGAAAACATCCAAAAACTAACGGTGGAACGTTTTGAAATATTAAGGGACCAAATGGAACGAAAAAAAGTTGGAGGGACCAAAACGGAACTTTGAGCAAACCTGAGCGATCAAAATAGGACTTTGACCTAAATTTATTAGTAAGTATAATATTTTAAATACCGATAATCAAGTATGTTTGTTATTAAATTTAAATTAGTATATTTAATAAAATAATTAAATTAATTATGATCACATCTTATAAAAAATCAATCTTATTTTAATGTCCCCAAGGACTATTCTGAAAAATATAAGTTTTTTTTTTACCTTAAATGAAAGATAAATCAAAGAACAGAGATGCATAGTTGCATTTTTTGCCCCCAAGGACCAATTTGATAAAGATGATAAACATTTGAGTCTACTCTTTAATTAATTTAGGATTTAGTTGAAACAAATTTTATGGAAAGGGAAAATTTTGATTTAACAGAACTCTAATGATCTTTCTGTAAGTTTTTTTAATACCTTTCTAGTTCTTGGGATGAAATTGTAAGAAATTCTCTCAGGTCTTTTAGTTTATTGCGTTTTGATCCATTTTACCAAAGGGAGAGGACTTAAATGCAAAGAAGAAATCTTGTTGGAGAGTGAACTATAATTTAAGATGCAATAGAAAGTAACAGCTAAGATGTAGTAAAAATCGATGGTCAAGATTGGGTCACATTAGTATTTATGTTAAATGCTAACAGAATGTTACCTCAGGGTACAAAAGTGGCAATGAAGCAAACCTCAGGGTAGTCGGGTGTCAACTTTTGTCTTTCAGTGTATCAAAGTGGAACTGCCCTTAACCACAGTGTACCAAAGTGTATTTTACCCTAAAAATTTAATCGATAAATTTTGTCACTATTAAAAACATGATAAAGTATCTGATAAATATTTAACAATATAAATATTACAATAATTTACTTTATGATGTTGGAGTTAAACACAATAGAGTGATCTACAACTAAAATAAAGTTGTAATCTGAAATTTAAATAATTAAAAATGTTAAAGTGTGCTTTGGATTATTTATTTTTGGGGTAAGTTGCAAATAGGGCGTTAGCAAATAAGCTTCAGAAGAGATTGAGTCTACGCCGTCTCTTTGGGCCAACGGCTCAAAAAGGGAAATCTCGCGACTCAGAATATTCAGAAGAAGTAGAGTATGTTTTGCACGGCTACGATTCAAGATACGATGATATAATCGAAATATCGCAGATATTTCGCTGCGCCTTCGTATTGGGTCGCCGGCGCAACCCACGGCCCAGAGGCAAAAATCTTCCCTTGACTTGCCGATCAAGCACACTACTCCACACTATAAATAGAGGTCGTCATTCTACGCTCAAAACACTGAAATCAGAATCGACTCCAGATCGCTCCAATTCTCTCTTAGTTTAGAAATGTTCTCATCTTAGAGCATGAGTAACTAATTAGGTAAATACTTGAGGAATGCCTCAAGGATGTGACTTGAGTTCATCATGTTTCGTTGTAAAGTCTAGATGTTGATGTTGCATTTATGATGTATGACTAACTCTTTCAAATGTAATTGTTAAAGTTTGTTATATATAAGTTGTAGATCATATTTCGTTAAAGTAATGGGACCTTGACATTCCCGGAGTCTGTCTCTCTCACGATTAATGAAGTAGCTCTTTAGGGTTTGCTAAAGAGTGGTTTACAATAACTTGTTTACATAACTAGGATCGTCATTGATATATATACATATGTTTGTTTATTGTTCCGATGTGACAATAATATAGATTGTCCCGAAGAGCTTTGACAAATAGCTCATGAATCCAGTCATGGATGAGTTACCTATCCTAATCTTGTACCCTCTCTATTGTTTGATTGATTGTGTTTATAGTTTAAATTCATGTTCTAACATAGAATAGTAAATGCATATTCATTATCCAATCTTTATGATGAACGAACTATGATAGTCCATCTCTAGGGTTTTCTCTCAAGTATTGTTTTGAGTCTTAAATATCTTATTAAATCGTGACAACCCTCAAGAGTAGAAGTTATAGTCTTCGTCAATATTCTTCTTACCTCATCACATTGAGTTCCGCGACAGTTCGACCTTGGGTACGCATCTATACTATATTTTAATAAATATAGTTTATACTTGCGAGGCTCGAGTATAAATTAAATTTGACTCGCTTGACACCTTACGACGAGTGTCCGGTCAAGTTTTGGCGTCGTTGTCGTGGAACTCTTTCTTGAGTTCCTAAGAAAATTGTGATTTGTTTTTGAGTCTTTATTTTTTTTAGAGTCTTTAATTTTTCGTATTTGAGTCTTTGTTTTTAATTATTTTCTTTCTTTTCAAAATTTTGAGTCTTTATTTTCATTTATTTTATGTTGAGTCTTTATTTTTTTAGTTAATTTGAATTTTATTATTTTTTTTAGTTTTATTTTTGTTTTGAGTCTTTTATTATTTGTTTAATTTGTTTGAGTCTATTTTTATTTTGTTTAATTTTATTTAGTCTATTATTTATTTATTATTTCCTTTCTAGTATATGCCTAGGAAACCTATAGAGGCTTTAGTTCCCCTAGATCCAGATTTGAATAAAACACTAAGATCCATAAAAAAGAATAAAAGAGTAGAACAAATGGAAAACTCAGGCAATAACCGTAGGTTAGACAATCAAGAACGCAAAAAAGTTCGCCAAAATCAAGGTCTAGACAATGGACAACCTAGACCAAGAAGATCTATAAGAGAAGCATCCCAATCTAATGAATAGTCTGAGGTTCAACGAAATGTGTTCCCTCAAATCCAAACGGATTTTGAGATCAAAGGGCCACTTTTCAATGGATTACCAAAGTTTCATGGGTTGGCCAGTGAAAATCCTTTTACTCACCTGAATAATTTGTATCTTCACTGCTGAACCATGAAACCGCCAACACTAAGCATAGAGGATGTGATGTGGAAAGTATTTCATCTCACACTCGAAGGCAAGGCGTTGGATTGGTATACTCATCTAGGAACTTATGAACGAACAGCTTACCTGTCTTGGGAAAATCTTAGAAGGTCATTTCTTGATAAGTATTTTCCCGAAGGCAAAGCATCTGCCGCTAAACAGCAAATCTCAGCCATAGAACAATGAGATAACGAGACATTACTCGAGTACCTGACTAGATACCAAGACCTTTTAGTAAAGTGTCCTAATCACCAGTACACTAAGGAGCAATTAGTGGAATACTTTTGTAGTGGACTCCTAGACGACGAGGCTGATCACATAGACGCTGCGTCAAATGGTACCATTACGAAGTTAGATGTTGAGACTGCGTGGGAACTAATCAAGGAAGTCGCCCTCAAGCGATAAAACCAAAGAAGACGTACCCGTGTTGTCAAGGGAATAGTAACCAATGAGTCAGACCCGATGATGGAAAAGTTGGCATCCGACATGGACAGTCTAGCCATAGTTGTTAAGGAGATGAATGCCAAATTAGCCTCTTCCCCAAGAAAAGTCGCTCTTGTGACCGTACCTTGCTCCGTGTGCGATTCATATCAACATGGAAGTAGGGAATGTCCCCATCAACCCGAGGAAGTTTCGGCCATGCATTAACAAGGCCCTAGTCAATTTCCTAGAAGATTTGATAATAGATTTAGGACTGGAAATTATTTCCAAAATCAAAGCTTTAATAACCCAGCTCCTCAAAGACAAAACTCTTCTTCAACCGAAACTGACACTCAACACCTCATTAGAAAGTTTGAGGAATCCGAAGCTCAAACTTCGAAGAGATTCAATGATTTTGAAGAAAGGATCGAACTTCTTTCTAAGGAGATGGACGTTATGAAAAGGAAGCACGATGATCTTGAACAAGCTTTTGTTCGATCAGCCGATGTTAAGGTAAACAATATTAGTGCCCCTAGTAGTTCTAAGGCAGTTCATGCCATGACCACTAGAGAAACCGAACCCGTAGAAAATCCTGCTCAAGAGACCTTAGTGCAACCCCTAGAAGAGCCTGAGCCTGAAGAAATAAATATTCAAAGAAATCAATGGTGGAGAAAACTTCAAGGCTATGATAGAAAAACACCCTAGGTATGCCCAATTCTTCTTTGGTTTTAACTATAATAAGAAAAAGGAAGAAACTCCTGTTGTGAATAAGTTGGAAACTAAGGAAGAAACTAAGGTAGAAACTAAGGTAGAAACTGAAGTAGAAACTAAGGTAGAAACTAAGGTAGAAGACCTGCCGTTTCCAAGCTCTCATGTAATGACTAAGGAACAACTAGAGGATAAAAAGGATAAGTAATTAGAAGACCTATTAGGAAAACTAAAAGTCACTCCACCCTTATTAAATTTGGTTAGGAAAGTCCCTAGATACACTAAAGTATTTAAAGACTTAGTTGATAAAAAGAAAACATCTCAAAAGAAACTTCAACTAAGCCCTACCATCTCAACCCTTTTAAACCCTAAGATACCTATAAAACGCAAGGATCCTGGCTCATTCACCATCCCTTGCATGATAGGAAAAGTCGTAGTCAATAGAGCATTATTGGACTTAGGAGCAGCTATCAATGTTATGCCCAAGTTAGTATATGATTCTTTGAATATGGATAGACTCAAGGACACAGGCTTGATTCTGCAATTAGCCGACAAAAGTAGCAGACGTCCCCTAGGAATAGTAGAAGATGTCTTAGTCAAGGTTAAAGGACTAATCTTTCTCGTTGACTTTTATGTCCTAGACACCGGTGGCAATAGAGCTATCGATTACACTATAACTTTAGGCAGACCTTTCTTACGGACCGCTAATGTCAACATTAGCATGAAGGATGGAAAAATCACAATGGATAATGGACATCAAAACATCACACTCACGATGTACGAGGTGGAGAAATCCAATGAACACTCCGTGTTGGAAACACGAAGTATTTGTACATCCAACAAAACCCTAGGAGAAAGGCCTAAGAAGGAGGAACTTGAATTTGAAACTATTTTAAACTTAGAACCTCCTGACCTTGACTTGCATATACCTGAGCAGACCTTGGAAACATGAACATTAGTTCACTTTTCAAGAAAGAGGAGGAAGACCTCATAACTTCCAAAGTAAAAGAGAAACCAGCACTCAGAGAAAATATTTCCAAGCACAAGGCTGTGTGACAGCCTGTGTGCAAAACTAACCCAACTATAGCCCCATGCTATAGTGTTTCTAATTTTGCAGACAAAGAGATAAGAGAAACAAAAAGGTCAAGAATCTTGCTCTCCATATGCTCATGCAAAAACTTAGGCATAGGTGCTGAATGCCTAAGTGATGAAGAATGGCTCCATAATGTAGATGCCATGTGCAAGAACGCAACCGAAAGGATTCATGTGGACTTCATAGGCATAGACAAGGTGCTTGATCTGAAGCAAAGAGGAATAACAATCAAGGATATGGATCAGCCCATTGGATCATTCGTTGATGATGCAGGGATCACGAAAAAAGGCACGCTCGCAAACAAACATGCACTTTATCATCTTGTCATGCGAGATTACTACTATAGGACTAAACTTCATAAAACACGTAGGTTTAGGATAAATAAGAAAACTAGGTATCGACCACGCATAAAACTTAAGAACCTTAAAAATAGGAAGGTGCTGCAAAACCCTATCCGAGCCACACTCTTCAATGACGAGGATGGCAACCGATGTGGACAAAGGATCTCTGCCAAGCGAAGAATAGGTGGATACCTCGTGAAGATCCTGTTGGAGATTGTGCCCTAGGGCCAATCATTTTATGTATATGTTTTGAACATATGTTTGATTAATTTATAGTTGATAAATTATGTTGTTATCATATTATTAGCATGTTTACTATGATAGTGTCCTTGATTAATTATAAGATAATTAATCTAAATCTGTCCCTGGTCGATTGTTCTCGTGGGAGAGAGAATGAACCAAGACCAGCATGACTTCGGTGTATGGAGATACATGCACTAGATGCTTTACGAGAGTCATGGTGCAATGATGTAAGGGTTACAAGTTGCTGGACCGACCCAGAGAGTCCTGCATGGGTTTAGTCATTAGCTAGCCTCTCCTGTACGCCTGTCACGATGCCTTAGACCTGAGGTCTTGACTATTCCGACATTGTAGTTGTCGAACTTTGGCCTAGTCCAACGTTGGCCGTAGCAGGTTAGCCATACAGGCTTGGTACGGGTTTGGTTGATTACAGTGCTGAGGAATGTGGTTGACCAAGATGGGATTTTGTCCCTCATAGAGATGAGAGATATTTAACTGGCGCCCTGGATGAGTCTGTCCAAGGAAAGAGTGGCCACTCAGGAAAATGGGACTAACTCAGGAAATCGAGAAAGTTATGGTTCAGATTAAGGATGACTTTCCCATGCCTTATCCAAGACCAAAATATCGTGTGACAATAGGGTTTATAAAAAGGTGGTACTAAGGTTAAATCGGTTTTGATAAAATGATAACTCACGTGTTTTGGGTAGTCGTGATGGCTTGCTAGAGTCCGCTCTCAATTTGTGAGTCATAGAGATGGCTTGCTGCCAACTTCACGTGGGGCCTGCTGGGTCACACATGAGCAGGATCTAGACACCGCTTAAGGGAAACGAATTAGGGTTAATTCGTGAGTCACTCCAGTGACACGATTTAAGACATAGCTGAATGTCTAGGACATAAAGTCTTGTCTTAAATAATATCTACGTTTGTGATATTTAAATTTGTTGGACAAGTTTAAATATATTAATTGTTAAATAGTTAATTGGATTAATCTATTTACAATTATAGTATTAGGGAATAATAAATTAGATAAGGTTCCTAAAAGTTAGGAGATTATTGATTTATTAAATTCACTAATATTAAGAGAATTAGGGTTGAGGGTGGCGCCTCATATATAGGCATTTTAATGTTTTGTTAATTAAAGTCATGAATTTGAATTCAAGATTTGATCTTGATTTCAAGATTCAAAATTTGAATTAAAGATATTAGGGTAATATTTTAATTCAACATTGTTGGAAGATAATAAGTTGGTTATAACTTCCTAAGAGTTAGGAATGTTATTTTGATTTATTAAATTCTAAGATGAAAAGGGGAGGTTGGCGCATTCTTGAGTGGGGACCAAGGAAGATTTGATCTTCCATTTTGATTCTCAAAGATTGCATTTGAATTCAAATTAAGATAATAAGGTAATATTTTAATTAAGAATTCAAGTCCTAAAATTGTGATATTATTGTAATCTCATAATTTTATAATTTGATAATCCATTGATTTAGGGATTCCCTAATTATAATTATCAAATTTCCCCAAGCTCTATAACTAAGGGAGTAAGTCGACTTACACATATAGACTTGACACACAAGTGAGTTTTGTGTTTTCCTTTGTGAGATAGGAGGAAAAATTTACTAACCCTAAAAGTAGAGAGAAAAGTCGAACTTCTCCAAGAGAGAGAGAGAGAATTCGACTTGTCCCAAAACTAGGGTTTTGAGAGAGAAAACAAGAGAGGCTCTTGTTTCTTGCGCCACCTACAGTCTTGGTTCAAGAATTGTTCTTGATCACCAAGAACCGTAGATTGGAGTCCTGAGTACTTTTGGAGAAAGGAACTGAAGGCTAGCACCTTGGTGTTACCAAACTGTTCGTGTGGATTATCAGCGGAGGAAGGACGCTTGGAGTGGACTTCTCGGAATCGCACCATTCAACCGGACCGATTGAAACACTTGAGGTATACTTCTTCCTTTACCGGTTTAAATTCAACTAGTGGATCCTGTAGGAAATCACAAGCACTGCGCCATTTAAGGTTAATTTTATTATTTTTCCATTTTCTTCGCTTCCGCTTCGTGCTTTGATCTGTGATTTCCCAACAGATCCGTCACGAAACCTTCAGGGCACCCTGAAGATGTTCCGCGATGCCTTTTTCCCACTTACACGGTTTCCGCGTAAGTGTGGGGGAAGAAGAGGGTTATCCCAGACCCTAATTCGTAGTTTAGGACCCTAGAATTCGTATTAGACGAATTCTAGCATTTTCCTTCTTAGTATTCATATTTTTTAAGTTTTTAAATTTTTAGTTAGAGTCTGGCAGCCAAGTGACAAAAATAAAAATTTTTAATTTTTGTTTTTGCGCCGGCACCCGCGCCGGCGGCGCACCTGGCGGCCCAACGTCAAATTAATTGAAGAGTTTAATCCCGATTAAACTCTATCAAATCTGATTTAAATTTATATTTAAATCGCGCGGATTTGACGAATATATTAGGAATATCTTAGATTTGCACCCTATAAATACCCAATCAAACCTCTAGGCTTCTCACAACTCTCATACTCACTTCTCTAAACTTCCAAAGCTCATAGAACACTTTCTTGAGAGCTCAAATCCTTCTCTTTTCAAGTTTCCTCTCAAATCCAAGGTAAGTCTTTCCGATTTTTCGTGAATTCGCTAGGAACTTTTAGGATAGGATCTTTTCTCAAAATCTACTTTAGGACTTCTTTCTGTCCACAAAAGAATAATTTGAGGCCTTGCTGTCAAACTTTTTGAAAAAGTCGCAAACATATTTTGCACCGGCATCTGAGCCAGCGGGCAAACCGACGGCGCAACCCCAAATTATAATTTTGTTTGATCGATCGAGTTTTTGAGAGATTCGAGATGAGTTTGTAGTGCCTAGATTGTTTTTCGTAGAGCTTTCCAGATTCCCGATAATTATAGTATTAATTATAATTATTGATCCGTAGATATGACCCAATTCAAAAGCACTCAGGAACATTGTCCTCCGAATGATCATCAACACTCGACCAACACTAACACTCCAAAACACGTGTTCTATGTTCCTATCTCGGATGACGATTCCGAGGCTGATCTTGAGAAATGCACCCCTCATGGTTACCTCGAACCTGAAGCAAGTACTAATCGCCATTCTCCAAGAACCAAGGATACGTACTCACTCCTTGATGAGAAAGGCATCGACCAAAAGATAAAAGAACTCGAAGATCGATTGAAGAAGCTCAAAAATTATCCTATCTATAATATCTAGAACACGATAGGGAATAGTCTAAGATTAGTTTATGCATTAATTTATTTTCTAGGTTTAGTTTATTTGTTTCTCATTTTTCAATTCTGTTTTTTTTTTATATAATTCTGTCATTTATGGATCATTCTGTCTTTTAATTTTTTGTCTTTTCTTATTTGAAACAATTTACATTTGAATTCTCATTAATAAAATATCTATTTTGGACTTTTATTATTTTCTTGATCTCAAGTTATTTACATCTAAAAATAATAATATATAGTGTATATATAATTCGCAAAATTCCAAAAAAAAAATATATATATAAAACGAAAATAATAATAATAATAAAATAAAATAAGTTTTAATAAATAATATGATGATATTCCCTAATTTTTAAAATTTTCCTCTTTCCTTTCTACGTTGAGGACAATGTGTTCTTCTAAGTGTGGGGGAGAGAGGAGTAAATTCACACCCTTAACCTAGTTCTTTACTCCTATTTAATTCTAACATTGGGGACAATGTTATGTTTTAAGTGTGGGGGAGAGGATTAAGTTAGAGTAACTTGTATTTTGGTTCACCTAAAAACTTTTTGGTATTAATCTAAACATTTTATAAATTTTGACTTTTAAAAATTTTATTTTCCTATTTTTAGTGCTTGATTTAAATTTACTTCACTTATTATTTTTCACTTTTTGAGTAGAATTCGAATTTGTTGAATTTTTAATATGATTAAAGTATTGAGTGAATAATTCTATATTCATGATAAGAGTTTTAGTCTTAGTTATTTTCTATGGCCTTAGAATAATCTAAGGAATTTTCTAAGTTTAGTAGTATTGTTTGATTTTTATAGACCAATTTGAGAGAAACCCAGCCTAGTTGGAAGATTAAGCCTATATAATACATAATACAATATATATAATATAGAGAGATTAGTCTCTTAGCATTGTTTTCTCTAGAACTTGCCTTAATTCTTGGTTAAAGCTTATTAGATTTAATGATTGTTAATATGATAGAGGCATTTGTTTCTTCAACCCCTTTATCCCAAACACTAGCCAGTTACCAAATATGTCCTTTGTTAGCCCCTTTAAGCCTATACACTAAGGTGTAATTATAAACTTTCTAGTAGAGATGGACTTTTCAATTCAATTCTCAAAGGTGAATTTAGCTAGCAAAGTTATTAGAAAAAAATTATACAAAAGATCTCGACAAAAGAAAAAAAATATATATATATAAAAGTCGAGCATACAAAAGTATCTTTGAGAAAGCTCAAGTAATCAAAGTATTATCATAAGAGCCTTTCAAGAGAAAAAGACTGGTCAGTCAAAAGAATAGAGTCCTGTGCCAAATGACTCAAATGAGCCTTATAGTATGCTAGCTACTTTATTTGGATAAGAGGAGTTGAATTGTTAAGAAAAACTTGAAGAGAAATTTTAAAGTAAACACCGATTTCCTTTCTTTTCTTCCTATATTTCTTTCCATATATATTAGCCTTTCCCATACTTTACAACCCTATTAAAGTCCTCTTGATTAAGAATCATTATTTCACCTAAAGTGGAGACTTTGAGAATTTCTACAAGCTTATGGTAGGAACTTAGTCTAAGACATGACTAGAGAGAAATGATACCCAATTAGTGAGGAGAGTGATACACTTATGGAATTAGTCTTATGAAAATTGGATTACACTATTTTACTTGGTTACTTGCTTAATGAATTCTTTAGCTATAGTTTGTGACTAGGTGCTGGCCTTGAATCATGAACTTGGGAAAGTTCCTTGATTCTTTGGCATATTCTTTCTTCTTCTACTTCGTACCTTTGCTCAGGAGTGCAAAGTTTTAAGTGTGGGGGATTTGATCAGCCCAAAAGTGAACAAGTTAATTATTTGGCCTTCTTTTGGTATGTTTATAATAATAATATATTAGAATTAGACCAATTAATATGCTGAGGGCAACACTAAGGTATGGTGGAATAAAGTGGATAAAATGAGTTAATTAGTGTTATTTATTATACTTTATAAATAGGTGCTACTTAATGGTTTATTCAGTGTTTCAGATATCCAAACAGGGCCAAACCAAGAGGGAAATATCAGAATATTCTAGAAGATCGCATTGAGCACAAGATAATTGTTGCGCCGCCACATGGGCCGCTGGCCCTGATTCGGTAATTCACACGGCGCAGGAATATTCCAGAATAGGACGTTAGCAAATAAGCTTCAGAAGAGATTGAGTCTGCACCGTCTCTTTGGGCCAGCGGCTCTGATCGAGCCAGTTTATGCCATGCTATCTAGAGGTCTTTGAAAGTGTTTTATGATGATTTATAACCTATATTAGGTGTTTTAGGCCTCTAGATATGATAATTGTTGCATTGAGATCACAATTGCATTTTGGTTCTTTTATCGGTTTTTAGTGTAATTCTCTCGTGTTTTAAGTGTTTAATTATATCTTGAGGTTCTACATGTTTATCTTAGTGCAATTGTAAGTTTTTAGGAGCCAAGGACCCAAGGATTAAAGTGAAAGAAGGCCGGGATCGAAGCGGAATCAAGTCGGGAGCGAAACGATGAAGAAAACTCATTTTTACAATCTCGCCACTTCTCTCGCCAGATGCACAAGTGGCGCTAATCTGGCGAGAAAATTTCCAACAAGCACCTTAAAAGCTCGCCACTTATCTCGCCAGATGTGCATCCGGTGAGCTAAGTGGCGAGTTTCGCAAAATCTGCACTAAAGTGTAATTTTGAGCCCATTTCAATCCCTAACTTATATGACCTGGTTCCTAACCCTAAAGACCCGAAATGTAAGCTCAAAACCGACGCTAATCAGTCACATATACACTCTATTCATTTGGTCTTTAACACACACTCTTTTCCCATCAACTAACCTAGCCTCCACACTCCCCTTTCATCTCTTTTCACTACCACCACTGTCCATGGGCGAAATTGAAGGAGGAGGGCTCGTCTCTGGCGTTTCTCCATCAATGTCTGACTAGGAAGCTTGCTCGGAGCAAGGAGGATGAGGCTTGAGCATCGATTTTATCGTCTTAGGGAGTTTTTCTACACTTTATCGTCTTTTTACTTAGGGTTTTACTTTTGTTGGTAGACATTGTAGAAACCTTGATGTAATTGATGATTTAGTTTATATTTCTTGAGTTGAACTCTATTGTATCACACTTTGAGTCATTAATTTGATACTCTACGTTGTTTAGCTCTATTGGGTTGTGATGATTGTGTGATTTATCTTAGTTGATGAATGTATGTTTGTTGATTGAACTAGCTCAAGGAATTGTGACTAATTTGATTGTGGTTTGATTAATTTGATTGATTAGAAGCTTGTTTAAGAACTAATTGGTTAAGTTAATTGAATTTTTCTAGGGGTGAGCACGGGTTGGGTTGGGGCGGGTTGAGGGGAAATTCCAACCCAACCCGCACATCAATCTGCGGGTTGGGTTGGGTTGGGTTTTATGATTTTTAAAACTCAACCCGAACCAACTCAACNAAAAAATAAAAAAAATTATATGGGGGCTCGCGGGTTGGGTTGGGTTGAAAAACTCCAAACCCGCAACCCAACCCGCAAGTGTGCGAGTTGAGAATTTTGAACCCAAACCAACCCGCGAACCCGAACCAACCCAACCCATAGCTGCGGGTTGGGTTGGTTTCTGCGGGCTGCGGGTTGGCGGGTTGGTTTGCTCACCCCTAAATTTTTCTATGAGTTTTTATGACATTTCAATTTAGTCCTTGTTTGCAAAACTCTCAATATCATTTTGTGCAATGAGAGCCAAATTCATCCATTGTTCCAAGTATTTTCTCCATTTCACCTTTCCAACTTTAGTTAATTTTGATTTCCATTTTGATATTTTAGTCCTTAGTTATTTTAGTCCTTCAAACAAACCTTTTATAAACCAATTTTGATATGTTTAGTGTATAGTTTTATTGCATTTTCTATAGTTCCAGCTTCTTGGAATCGCTTACTTAAACTCTTTATACGCGGAGTCCTCGAGAGAATACGACTCGACAAGTCCATTATATTGCATATCTAACCTTTTTCAAAAAGGCAAATCTCGCGGCTCAAAATATTCAGAAGAAGAAGAGTATGTTTTGCACGGCTACGATTCAAGATACGAAGATATAATCGAAATATCACAGATATTTCGCTGCGCCTTCGTATTGGACCGCCTGTGCAACCCACAGCCCAGAAGCAAAAATCTTCCCTTGACTTGCAGATCAAGCAAACTACTCCACACTATAAATAGAGGTCGTCATTCTACGCTCAAAGCACCGAAATCAAAATCGACTCCAGATCGATCCAATTCTCTCTTAGTTTAGGAAAGTTCTCATCTTAGAGCATGAGTAACTAATTAGGTAAATATCTGAGGAATGCCTCAAGGATGTGACCTGAGTTCATTATGTTTCATTGTAAAGTCTAGATGTTGATGTTACATTTATGAGGTATGACTAACTCTTTCAATTGTAATTGTTAAAGTTTGTTATATATAAGTCGTAGATCATATTTCGTTAAAGTAATGGGACCTTGACATTCCCAGAGTCTGTCTCTCTCACGATTAATGAAGTAGCTCTTTAGGGTTTGCTAAAGAGTGGTTTACAATAACTTGTTTACATAACTAGGATCGTCATTGATATATATACATATGTTTGTTTATTGTTCCGATGTGACAATAATATAGATTGTCCCGAAGAGCTTTGGCAAATAGCTCATGAATCCAGTCATGGATGAGTTACCTATGCTAATCTTGTACCCTCTCTATTGTTTGATTGATTGTGTTTATAGTTTAAATACATGTTCTAAAGTAGAAAAGTAAATGCATATTCATTATCCAATCTTTATGATGAACGAACTATGATAGTCCATCTTTAGGGTTTTCTCTCAAGTATTGTTTTGACTCTTAAATATCTTATTAAATCGTGACAACCCTCAAGAATAGAAGTTATAGTATTCGTCACAATTCTTCTTACCTCATCACATTGAGTTCCGCGACAGTTCGACCTTGGGTATGCATTTATACTATATTTTAATAAATATAGTTTATACTTGCGAGACTCGAGTATAAATTAAATTTGACTCGCTTGACACCTTACGACGGGTGTCCGGTCAAGAACTAACCCAAAATTGAACAACTTGACAATGCTTGCGAGGAAGAAGATCCAGAGTAGCAAAGGAAGCACAACAATGGAGGAAAAATCACAGAAAAATGGAGGAGAGAAAGAGAGAACGCAGAAGTAGAGTAAAACGAAGAAATAAGAGAGAGAAAGCAGAAGTGAAAAGAAGATGAAGGTTTCGAAAAGGAAATTTGAAAATCGAAAAAAGCATTTAATGTGCCCCCCTTGATCTCCGTTATACCATCATTATAGGAGCAACAACCAATGGCAAACTGACGGGGCCACGACGCGCAGATATGCAGTAATCGAAAGGACACAAATGATGTCAGCAAGGAAACGGAACAACGACATCAATGGCGCCATAACCGAGAGCGCCGCAAACAATAAGGCTGAGAATCCAAATACCTCTCAAAGAGGAGTAGCGGCACGACGACACCCCGAACACAAACGCCTTGAACGTCCAAATTGATACTACTGTTGGAGATTGTGCACTAGGGCCAATCATTTTGTGAATATGTTTTGAACATATGTATTAATTTATGGAGATAAATTAATGTGTTATCATATTATTAGCATGTTTACTATGATAGCAATCTGTGATTAATTATGTGATAATTAATCTAAATCTGTCCCTGGTCGATTGTTTTCATGGGAGCGAAAATGAACTAAGACCAGCATGACCTCGGTGCATAGAGATGCATGCACTAGATGCTGGAACGAGAGTCATGGTGAAATTATGTAAAGGGTTACAAGTTGCTGGACTGACCCGGAGAGTCCTGCATGGGTTTAGTCATCAGCTTGCCTCTCCTGTACGCCTGTCACGACGCCTTAGACTTGCGGTCATCATTATTCCGGTGTTGCAATTGTCAGACTTTGGCCTAGTCTAACGTTGCCCGTAGCAGGGTAGCCATAAGGGCTAGGTACGGGTTTGGTTGATTGCCGTGCTGAGGAATGTGGATTGGCCAAAATGGAATTTTGTCCCTCATTAAATGGGAGATATCTAACTGGCGCCCTCGATGAGTCTGTCCAAGGAAAGGAGTGGCCACTCAGTATATTGGGACTTGCTCAAGAAGATCGAGAAAGTTGTGATGGCTTGCTAGAGTTCGCTCACGACTTGTAAGTATTAGAGATGGCTTGTTGCCAACTTCACGTGGCGCCTGCTGGGTCACACATGAGCAGGATCAGGACACCGCTTAAAGGGACACGAATTAGGGATAATTCGTGGGTCACTCCGGTGACACAATTAAAGACATAGCAAAATGTCTGGGACATTGAGTCTTTTCTTAAATAATCTACAGTTGTGATATATTTAAATTTGTGGGACAAGTTTAAAAATAATAATTGTTAAATAGTTAATAGGGATTAATCTATTTACAATTATAATATTAGGGAACAATAAATCAAATAAGGTTCCTAAAAGTTAGGAGATTATTGATTTATAAAATTCTCCAATATTGCTTTGAGGGTGGCGTCTCGTTATTGATGGAGATTATGCCCTAGGGCCAATCATCCTATAGAT
>QANZ01007334.1:0-53705 GCA_003254925.1 Chamaecrista fasciculata
AAAATTAAAACCCATATGAAATCTGATCAAAACTGAGCTCAAATCGTGCGAAAATGGTGTTTTTTTTTATGGATGATTGAAATTGGGGGAATAATTGAAACTAACGTTTCACATTGGGAGCACAACTAACACAAATGAAACGTTAGGGGCATAACTAAAAATCACCGCAAACATTAGAGGCACAAAAAGGTATTTTGCCTATCGTAAGTAGTTGTGGTTGTTGATTATTGAAAATAATAAAAAAATATATCTTTCTTTTTTTTCACGCTTTCTTTTCTTTTTCTTTTTTTTTTTTCAGGTCCCCTGACCCATAGTGGCTTCAGTCACTTTCAAACTTCTACATAATGAGATGAAAACGATTGAGACTACCGCGATACGCTAGAAACCAAAGATGGACTCTTCTTAACAATTAGTGTGCAAAGTTCTAAAAAGTCTTAAATTTTTCTTCAGATATGAAAATTGAACGGAAACCACAGATGTTGTTCTTTGAATTAAAAGAGAAGCATAAGTGATAATAGGCCCAATAATTAGGAGGCCCAATTGGCAAAAGATGCCCTTGGCCCAGCATGCCATAGGCCCACAGGGTAGGGCGAGAATGCCCTTAACCCCGCTAGGGCAAGGACGCCCATAACCATAGAGGGCATGGGCGCCCACGGAGCATAAGGACGCGAGGAATAAGGAAACATTCCCTGAACCAATCAGGAACCAATCAAGGATCAACCAAGATCCGCTGTCAATCAAGACAGATCCCCCAGAGATCCTTCCCATGGACTCTGCCTTGGCCATCAAGGCGCCCTACGCAAATAAGGAAATAATGATTCACTTATCCTTAATTAGCAAAACAATATCTTCCTACATGAAATAAGAAAGATTATGATTCACCTCCCATATCACTGAAGATATCAATTCTACAATCAAGGAAGTTTCCTTAAACGGACTCTCCTCAATGAGCCTATAAATACAAGATGGTAACTCTATGAAAAGTAGGTAACTCACGCTGCTTATGCTAGCTCATATTCCTATCTCAATACTAACTTAATCTTCGGAGGTTAATCACAGGGGAGACCCCCTGTGGTTCATTATCTTGCAGGAAAATCTTGCAGTGAACCGGGAAACGACCCTCGGCCAAATCCCAGTTCGTCACTTGCGCCGTCTGTGGGGAACAAATCAAAAGCTTTGTTCCTCTAAAAATTTTTGAGCGTGGAAAAGATGGAGAAATTGTTTAATCCAGTTGATTCAGTCCCCAAAAATGCAGTAAGGTCGAAATCCAAAACCCAGCGATGAAGCTGATTTGGACCAAACACGCCGCACTCATGACAAGCATCCGCCGCACGCACGCCGCACACTGCTGCCACCGCCGGTCACGGCTTCGCCGACAAACGTCGCAGACGCCGCCGCCGGACAGGTCTGGAGGTCCGCTGTTGATCTCTGCTCCATAAGCTTTTTTCCACACACGACCTGACGCTCGACGCCACCGCGGGCCACGTCTTCGCCGCCGAGCGCTGCAGACGCCGTCGCCGGTGAGCTCTGGAGGCCGACTGCGCCTCCTCTACCCTCCTCACGCCGTCAGATTCAGGCGGGTCTGGAAAATCGCAAAAGCATCGAAATGGAGTAATCTCTTTCCCTTTCCTCCTGAAATTCGTTTTGATTATGAATCTTTCCGTTACAAATTCATTCCAAATCACCCTCATTTGATTGCAAATTAACCATGCTTGCTTGTTCCGAGCTTGACCTAGTCAAGCATATTCATTTAGCCATGAATTACAAATTAATCATGCCTAACCATGCTATCTTCATGTTTTCTTGGAGCTTGTTTGAAAAGTTTTAGGTATGAATATTATCTTACTTGCCTAGACCTGAAATCGCTCAGTAGCTCAACAATCACAATTATTTATTGCTTTTGCTCATATTGTTAAGATTAAGTCGGATCTCTTAATACTTATGTTTCTGGGTTTCTGTAGAATGAACCCAAACTTAAAATCACTGAGAAAACTAAAATGCCTACTAGGTGTTTGACAAAATGTCTGTGAGAAACTTTATCAAAGTGATATGCATGCTTGCCCATTTGCTCGGCGTTATGTAAAAAAACCAGCTTCAAAAGCCTGTTGATCTTTCAGTTTCAACTGTATATGCCATTACATTGAATTCACATGAAGTGTTTACCCTATGGCAAAAAATGACATCCTACAACTTGTGTTAAATGTGCTATCATGAGACCAAGTCTAGCTGTTTTTGCTATTTGTGCAACTTGACTGCATACCATACTTTGCTCAAAAGTTGTTTCTATGCATAATGAATTATGGCAGAATAAAACCCCATTTATACATGGTCAATAAGTATTTGCTCTAACATGTTGCTCAATACACATAAATACATGTGCTTAACCGCTTGTCTTGGAAAGACACTTTTATTGAGAAAAAGTGATGCAGGATTTAGTGAGGAACAATTCACACCTCAAGTGTATATCACAAAATATAATGCTTCAATAATGGCTATGTACCAACACCTTATCAAAGGTCTCATGTCACCGATCAGCGTTCCTGACTAATTGGAATGCAAGTTCATATTAAGCTAGCTGCCACCAACGGCACGGGCGCCACCGCCGTGAACGTAGGCGTTGATGGGAGTGCGGACACCAATATGAAAAACAGGCGCGGACGCCGATGTGAATACAGGCGCGGACGCCGATGTGAATACAGGCGCTACCGCGGGCATGGTTTATCAGATAAGTTTAACTTCTAAACATCTCTCGGATTACGAATTTCCTATTTGCCATTATTTGATCATGGATTTCAATTAATCTGAGAATTCCTGGGACTCTGTATGCTAGCAGTTGCTTTAAAATTACTGTCTGGTATGAACTAAAAGACACATGAGGTGTTTGACATAATGACTGCGAGAACTTTGATAAAGTTAAATACATACTTACATTTTTGCTTGTTTTACTTTGATAAAGTAATCACAATTGTACATGGTTAGCTATATGGATAAACCTTGAATATGCCCATAACGGGTTGACTTCGAGGCTAGGAGATTGGAAAGTTTCAATGTCATATGCTTTGACTAATTTGGATGCTTACGTTGTATTTGCGCACTTTGCATGCTTATTATGTGATGACTTTTCTGTGGATGAAAGTAATTTTTAATTTACTAGGCACAACTTTTACAATGTTGTTGCTAACGCCTTACCCATGCCTCAAGAGCATTTGAATTACATTTCTTAAAGACATGGGTAGCCTTGATAAGGACTACACTAAGAGCTAGGATTTTGCTCCAACTTCATTATACCACTATTACTGTCAGGTATCATGATACTTTCATTTTCGAATTTTTTAACGGATATATAAAATCCTTTGTGGCCCTTTGCTCAATTTCATGTGGATTGGACTTGTTTGAATAATAATGCGCATCGAATGCTTGGTTTGACTACCATTTTTCAAAAGGCAAGGCATAGCTAAACAATATTGTTTTAGTCTTTCTCATATATGCTAACAAGCAATTTCTTGGCATTAATATTATGTGATGACTCATCATCTTCTTTATTTAAGAGCTCAGGCACTTCTCAGCACTTGGAAATCCTTACACCGGCGTCACCGTAAGTGTGGGCATTGTTGTAAGCGCCGCAGTACGCGAGGCGCCGCTATGGATATGGGCGCCACCATAAAAATTCCTGAGCAATCAAATTCATTTGATAATTTTTCTACATTGACAGCTTAATTTCGCTTTGTTCTTTACAGAAATTCAATAGAGTGAGACAAGAAAGCCTCCCAAGATTGCACATGAAAGATCAAACACTTGGCAATCGCCCATCATGCCCAGGCATACCATTTCAAGGAAGGTTAGGCTCTTGATGCCCATTTAATAAAACCCTCTCAATGTAGAGACATGGGGACCCCCCATTCGCTAGCGTTTTGGGTCAAGATTCTCGCAATCTACCATCATCAACTTGGAGCATTTCATGGAAAGGAGAGAGTGGTATACTCTAAATAAACAATGGTGTAAAAATGTCTTGTTATTGATTATTATTCTCAATTCTTTTGCTGGATTCATTTATCATTAAACTAACAGTTTATACTTAAATTATATTAGACAGATGTCTAGCCAAAATCGGCGACAAAGCCTCAGATAAATTATAGACATGAAAAGCTAATGGATTCGATCCAAACAGCATCCACATTCACATTGAGGAAAACAAAAGTCACGCCTCATCAGGCGCCTGACACACACCGAGCCTAATTAAGAAAAAATCTACAATTACAAGGCAAAACAAGGCAAGGCCGCCAAGCGGCAAGGGCCCTAACGCCCAACCAGTCCATGACCAAAGCCCAATGAGGCAAAAATCGCTCAAGAGGGACGCCCTTAGCGATTCTAGGACGCCCTGACGTCTATTGAGTATGGCACTCACACCCCAAGCGGACAGATCCTCCCTTGGTTTTAGGACGCCCTGACGTCCAGTGAGTATGACACTCACACCCCAAGCGGACAGATCCTCCCTTGGTTTTAGGACGCCCTGACGTCCAGTGAGTATGGCACTCACACCCCAAGCGGACAGATCCTCCCTTGGTTATAGGACGCCCTGACGTACAGTGAGTATGGCGCCCACACCCCATGCGGACTTCGTCCCTTGCGAGGCTATCCACAAAAACATGCGCACGTATCAAACATCAACTTTGGGTCCCAGCACCCTCGTGGAAGGCATGGCGTCCTTACCCACGACTACGGGCCATTGCCCTCATAATTAAGTCCCAGCGACTTCATGGAAAGCATGGCAACCTAACACAAAGACCGCCAAGGTCTTCAAGAGAATCAAATGGAAACTAAGTCTCAAACCTCCCCAGCGAGCGCGCCAAAATCATGGACGCCGCAAGCCATGAGGCTAACAACATGAAAATCCTCCAAACGGAACGAGGACGCCCATGGCGCCATCAGGAAATCATAAGTGAACGACAAAGTCGTTAAGCGGGACTCCCCTCGTGGGGACAAAATCTCACTTCTTTCAAAGGGGCTAGTGGTAATAGCCCAAATATCTGACTATGTCCAAATGGCAAAGTTTAGGCCGAATACATAATCGGGCCAGGAAGCCTTTAGGCAGACAAGGAAGCCCAAACGGCACGACGCCACTAAGGAGATCATAGCGCGTGAGCGCCTAAGTAACAAAGCAGCACAGGCAGTGCAAAGCACATCTTGAATCAATACAGATCAGGATAAACACCCAAATGGAAGGACAAAGCGCCTCAAAACAAACCAACGAAAAACGTTGTATCTGTCATCCACTCGTGGGGACACATCTCATGGGGACAGAGCTTCACTTCTTTTGTTGGGACTAGTGATAATAAGCCCAATAATTAGGAGGCCGAATTGGCAGAAGATGCCCTTGGCCCAGCACGCCATAGGCCCACAGGGTAGGGCGAGAACGCCCTTAACCCCGCTAGGGCAAGGACGCCCATAACCATAGAGGGCATGGGCGCCCACGGATAATAAGGACGCGAGGAATAAAGAAACATTCCCTGAACCAATCAGTAACCAATCAAGGATCAACCAAGATCCGCTGTCAATCAAGACAGATCCCCCAGAGATCCTTCCCATGGATTCTGCATTGGCCATCAAGGCGCCCTACGCAAATAAGGAAATAATGATTCACTTATCCTTAATTAGCAAAACAATATCTTCCTACATGAAATAGGAAAGATTATGATTCACCTCCCATATCACTGAAGATATCTCTTCTACAATCAAGGAAGTTTCCTTAAACGGACTCTCCTCAATGAGCCTATAAATACAAGATGGTAACTCTATGAAAAGTAGGTAACTCACGCTACTCATGCTAGCTCATATTCCTATCTCAATACTAACTTAAGCTTCGGAGGTGAATCACAGGGGAGACCCTCTGTGGTTCATTATCTTGCAAGAAAATCTTACAGTGAACCGGGAAACGACCCTCGGCCAAATCCCAATTCGTCAATAAGTAATAATAATCAAATTCTCTGCTTAATGAATTTAATTACTAGAACACGATAAGATGAACCAAAAAATATTTGCATATAGACGAAATTCATCTCAAAAAGATGTATTGCGCCCATTAAACGTTATCAACTAAACAACTATGTCTTGAAGATATTATTGGCATTGTAAGGGTTTGCTTCTCAGAAATTGAGAAGTTAGGTGAAAAAATAACTGAGGAATTCTATTTAGAGATGAAGCCACTCAGCCACGTGATGGGGGAAGTCATTGGTGGTGATTGCCAGCTGTAATCACACAAGATATACACGTGGACGCTCATACTTCATTAGATCCTACGTGTCAGGTTCAAAACTATGATACATCGATACTCTCATTTCCCAACTCATGTTTGGGTCTCAAATATTTGAAGAAAATTTTAATTTTTTTTAATAACGGTCAATATTATTGAAACAAATAATCTTTTTTGGGCCTGAAAACAAATAATTGACACAACTTAAAATTAGAGTAAAAAGTAGAATAAACATATTAGAGATTAGGAATGAAATCTGATACTGCCACGATGATTGATGAAGGAAGAGAGGATAGGTGACACCTTTTATTAAACAGAATCAGATATTAGGAATGAAAAAGAAAAGCAAAAGCAATGCTTTTAAAAGAGAGACGTAGGCTATATGATATAGGCTTTGTTCATGATTGGAGATATATATGTGTATATATATATAGTTCATGCAAATAACCTTGCAAGTGCTCCTATATAGTGCTAGTGCTATTGCCACTTTCTACTAGGGATGAGCAAGTTGGACCGCCAACCCGCGAGCCTGCAGGAACTGACCCAACCCGCAGTTGCGGGCTGGGTTGGTTCAGTCTCACGGGTTGGTTTGGTTCAAAAAATTGAGTCCGCAGGTGTGCGGGTTGGGCTACGGGTTCAGGGGTTGTGAACCCAACCCAACCTGCGAGCCCGCACATATATATATAATATTTTTTTTTATTATATATATTATTCTGAATCATCTCAGCCGCCCATTTTGTATAAGGAAAGATCTCAGCCGCACATTTTGTAAACCCTAATTTTTCTTACTCCAACTAGGCATCTTCACAAACACAATCACAGAATCAATCTCCACTCTCAACTCTCCCGTCTCCTCAGCCGCTAGCCCCAAAATCACTTTACCACCCAAAATCGTCGTCGCCATAACAGAATCACCGTCGCCACCTCCCAAAATCGTCGTCGCTCCTCAGCTACTAGCCCCAAAATCGCACTACAGAATCGTCGTCGCCACACCCAAAATCGTCGTCGCCACCACAAAATTGTCGTCGTTCTCGTTCTCTTTCCTAAAGGTACATGATTTTCATTCTTGTCTTTAGTTTTCGTGTGGCTGTTGTTACGAACCCTAGTCATTATTTTCCAGTTTTCCTCTTCACGAATCATTCTCTCTGAAGCCTAGTCGTTATTTTTGTGTTAAGATTAATTCTGTTGCAGAATCAATTCACTGAAACTATAAAAACTAACTTCAAGTTTAGATTTTCAGTGAATGAAAATTAAAGTTTAGATTTTCGTTACGTTTCAGTGAACGAAACTTATTTAGATTTTCGTTTCAGTGAATTGATTCAAGCAAAAAGGAACGAAACTTGGTTGTATTTTGAAAACTTTGCTGCAGAATCAATTCTTCTTTTCTTCTTCTTGTATTTTGAAAATTTTTAATCTTGGTTGTATTTTAATTTCAGGTATGTCTGGTCAAGAACAGAGGCACAACCCGTGGGTTGGTTTGGGCTGAGATAAAAAAATTTCAAAACTCAACCCAACCCAACCTGCATATTGTTGTGCGGGTTGGGGTAGAAAAATCCCTCAACTCGCCCTAACCCAACACATACTCACCATTAATAGTTAGATATAACTTCCTACTTTGTGCATTAATCCATGGTCATACGTTTTCATTTATTTTTATTTTTTTTTTTTGCGTCTGAATACGTTTTCATTTTATTCCCTTTTAATTTCTTTGTTGTTACAGGATAATGTTTTCATAATGTAAGTTTTTAATTTATTTACTTTTTAATTTTTCTTTCTCCATTTTTTTTTCTATTTTCCTGTCATTATATTGGTTTCCTTTTATTTTTTATTACATATACGATGTTTTCATAATGTAAGATTGTATAGCACAATTTTTTGTGTGATAACATTTTTTATTCATTCTTTTTATATAATACTTTTTCATTTCTTTAATTTTATATTTTTTTATTTGCTTAGCTTCATCATTTATTTGTGATGGGAAAAATTCTTCTTCCTCTTTTTTTTTTTTATGTGTTGGTGTTCCTAAGTTTTATTTAATGATTTTTGTGTATCAATTTAATATATATTAAGTTAAAAATCTATATATATGTATCGTACTAGCTCATGCAATTTGAATTGTCTTATCTTTTGTTTAATAATTTATTTATCTTTTGTGTTCCTAAGTTCTACTCATATTATTTAATAATTTATTAAAAAAATTCTCCCACATATATTGTTTTTAAATTTTAGTTATTATATATACTTAAAAATTATTTTAAATCAATAATTTTATGAAATAAATTTTTATACCTTTGTTAAAAAATAAGATAGTGAAAAGAGGGGGTGAATTGGAAAATTAAAACCTTTTTTCTGAAAATATATTTCCTTTAAAAAAACTCTGTATAAGAAGCAAGAGAGTTTAAGGAAGTGCATATGCATGAAATTTAAAGAAATACACAAAACACGAGATAACCTCACTTATAGTATATTGCTCTCTATGGAACCACACACGGCTCACCTACAAAGGTTTCACCCAAGGAATTCACCTTCACTACCTTAAAGAAATACACAAAGAAATACATAAAACACGGGATAACCTCACTTGGTTTTACAATACAACCCAAACCCTTTTAAGGAAGTCTTCAGTATATTGCTCTCTATGGAAACACACACGGCTCACACACGGCTCACTTACAAAGGTTTCACCCTAAGAGCTCACTTTCACTTCCTAAAGGAAATACAACTCAGAAAATAGAAGAAGAAGTTTGATTATCTCACTAAGAGATTTTCGTTAAAGGAACAGAGCACACACAGCGTGCAGGAGGTCAGTAGGAAGTTCGCACACAGCACACAGCAGGAGGTATTTTATGCACACAGCAATAGGAGATGTATGAACGTGGAGAACTTGATGATTTTGCACATAACAAGGTGAAGGTTGTTGCACAGAGCATATAGATGTTTTCTTCACTTGTTCATCACTTTTATTCTTTTTCAGCCTTCAAACTCCATCTTTTTAAGCTTCAGAGAAATTAGCCGTTGAAGAAATTTTCCGAGATTGGAGGCTTGCAGAACGGCTCTTTTCTTCAGTCTATGAGGCATAATGATTTAGAATTCTGAATTTGTATTGGCCTGTAGATAAAATAGGAAATTAATTAATTTTTAATGCTTAAATTTGATTGGCCGAATTTGTAAGCAAATCTGAGTAAATGGAGCAACAATCCAGGCATTTATATTCAGAGTTTCCTAATTTTTCTCTCTTAGTTACTCCCTCCGTTCCTATATATCTGATGTTTAAGGTAAATACACACAGACCAATGAAATGATTAGCTCACCTAAAATGAAGAGAAAAATAAAGTAAAAAGACTAAACTATCCCTATTAAATTACTTGAAAAATGTTTATTCATTTATGACTCTATTATATTTAATAGGGATAGAATAGTAAAAAAATAATTAATGCTCTCTTGAAGTTGTAAAACATCAGATATTTTAGAATAAAAAAAGTTCTCCAAAAAAGCAGATATTCAGGAACGGAGGGAGTAATTAGTTGTTTGTGCATTAATTAGGTGAGAGAAGAGACAATTAAGAAAATATAATTAAAAATAGAGAGAGAGAGAGTGATTTTCGATTTATACAACATGTCAGGGCCAAAAATGAAATTAACTTAATGACATTAATATTTAGCAAATCTCCACCTATTCTCTCTCATCTAATTAGGCGTTTTTCATTAAATGCAGATAAGGAGAGAGATAAATTAATTCTAACAATAAAGCATATTTAAGCACCTAATAAAGCATGCAATATATATTATTTCATATTAATAATCTATACTATATTATATGTGTGAGAGTGTTTTTGGTTGGTTAAAAATAATTAAATTAAAAATTAAAAAAATAAGAAATAAAAATGTGGAACTTGATAATTGGCTAACTGTATAAATAATGGGAGAGAGAAAGTAGTAGATGAGATTTAAGAAAGTGAAAACTTATTATTTGGTCTTTTAATTTTCACACTTCTAACGATTTAGTCATTGAATAATAGAAATATATACTATTTAGTCACTGAATAACTACAAATATCAAATTAAACGTTACATACATATTTCCGTGCCCGCTAGGGCACGGAAAGCCCCTAGTATATTATATTTTAGAGAAAAGAAGGTATGTCTAGCACGCACGATTTCAAATATTAGGCCTTGAGATAAAATCATGAAATGGAACACAAACATATTCGAATATTGCAGATTAGTCCCTATGCTTGATAAAACTTCTCGGATATTGCAATTTAGTCCAAACACATAGTTAAACAAAATTTTTGCAAATTATCAAAAATATATATAATTAATTGGAAAATTAATTATATCAAAAAGTATATTTTATTTTTTATAATTTTAAACATCAAAAGATAATTTGGCCAAAATGAAACCTCAAAAGATAATTATCATGTTTATCAATTTGTATGTCTAAAAATTATTTTTTAAATTTGTCAACAAGATAAATATCTGTACTATGGACTTAGTATAAAATTTTAAAATTAAATAATAACATTATAAATTAGAGTGTTAATAAATTTGAAAAAATTATGTAAATTTAAAAGACTATGAGAATAACATTTTCATTCTTTAAAAATAAAATAAAATAAGTTACTCTTAATTTTACCTAAATCTATTTCTTTAATCATTATAAACATTACCTAAAGCCGAGTATTATATAATGGATCAAGGCATACTATAATTTAAAATAATTTTAATATATTACAATATTATATTAAATAATGGATCTATTTTTGTATTAGCCAACTAATAAAAGCATAGATCTATTAAGAAGCACATGTATCTGACGGCCTTAACCCTGTTAAGACATGCATATAGGACATATAAATGGTAAATTATACAAAAGGGCCTTGTGATTTGGCCCACTTTCAGATAGGGTCTTGTGGTTTAAAAAGTGTCAAATAGGGTCTGTGGTTTGCTCCGTTAATAAAAAAGATCCTGAGGTATATTTCCGTTCAAAATTTAACGGAAATCTTGGCTAAAATATTATTTTAAGACCATAACTATTAATTTTTATGCATTTCACTCCCTAATATAACGGAAATTGACTTTTTTGGGCTATTTTGTAATTTTAATCTCTGAAAAGTTTTATTTTTTTACATTAAAGTCCTTTTCCTTTTATAATATAATCAAAATATAAGAAAAAAAAAATAAAATTGGGGGTTTAATTTGATTTCACCCAAAACAAAACAACATTCCTTCCTTCTTCGTCTTCTCTCCGTCTTCTTCCTCCATTCTTCTTCTTCTTTTTCCATCTCTTTCCAATTTCCATCATCATCATCAACAAAAACAATCATTTTATTCATAATAAAAACCCTAATTCATCATCTAATACAACAAAAACACCACACTCCACAACGTTAGTGTAACCTCAAAAATGACGCCGCATCAATTGACCCCATTATAAACACATTCATGGCCACACACAACGACGGAACCCATGGCACTGACGGCGTCCCCCAAATCTTCGGCTTCCTTGCTTCTTTCACCGTCAATTGAAGCCCTAACGTTGCAAAAGAAAAGACCAAACAGGCATAGTAAGCGGCCGACCCGACGGAGGAACAAACGATTAGGGTTATGAATCTGACGAGTTTGTTGAGGTGGTGGCGGAGGTTTCGCCGGAGACGTAGTAACGGCAGACTAAGAGGGCGACGAGGGAGAAGATGAAGAGGAGATTGGCGAGGACGTCGTGGCTTGTGAAGAATGCGACGATGGAATGCCAGTAAGAAGGAAGGAATCTTGTTTTTATTTATTTTTGGGTGAAATCATATTAAATCCCCAATTTTATTTTTTTTCTTACATTTTGATTATATTATAAAAGGAAAAGGATCTTAATGTAAAAGAATAAAACTTTTGAGAGATTAAAATTACAAAATAGCCCCAAAAAATCAATTTCCGTTATATTAGGGAGTGAAACGCATAAAAATTAATAGTTAACGTCTTAAAATAATATTTTAGCTAAGATTTCCATTAAATTTTAGATAGAAATATACTCATTTTATAATTATGCATCAACTCTTAAGTCTTGACTTAGTGGTAGCCCCCCTACAATTTGCTTTGTCTCCCAAAGTTATCACATATCCTATACTCTTTCAAAAGCAAATCAGGGAACACTAGAAGGAGTGGACTCATAAAAAAAACGAAGGCTAACTTTCATAACGGTATTTGTGATGAATTTACGACTATAACCTCACTTATTTGGCTTATTAAACCCTAAACCTCTAAACCAAACAAAAAAAACTAAACCCCTTCGGCTCTTCCCTCCCTCCATCTTCGCAATTTCAAACGGCAAATAAACTTTTCCTTCACGCTTCTTGATTTTCTCTCTCATTCACTAGTGGAAGAACGCTTTAGTTCTTTAAGCCGGGGAGAACCAATCCCACCAAATAATCTTGACACCGGTGTTCACGAATATCGGTGCGTGCGATTCAATGATGTGCGTGCTAATGGTGGGGTTGTTGTTCATGTGGGGGTTGTCGTGTCTGGCGGCGTGCTTCACGGACAGCGTGAAGGCTAATGACAGGAAGGTGTACAACGGGGTGGTGACCCCGCGGAGACTGTGGATGCTAGACAATATAGATCCGAGTGGATCAGGTCAAGGAGAAGAAGAATATTAATGAGTTGAAATTGTAATAACATTGCAGATTCATAAGAGAATGAAAGAAGAAAAGAAGAAAGAAGAAGAAGAGGCACGCCATTTTTTTGTTTGTTTTTATTTTGGGCAAAATCAATTTAAACTCTCATGTGTTTCTTTTTTTTTACATTTTGATTTTAAAGTTGGTTAAAATTACAAAATAACCCAAAAAATGTCAAATTTCATTATTTTTTTAACGGAATTAAAGTTCGGGGTATCAAAGTGTTAGCGAGAATACCATATGGTACCAAAATGTCACTTTTTAAACCATAAGGTACCAAAATGAAATATGGCTAAATCACAGGATACTAAAGTGTAATTTACCTTTTTTTTTTGTATTCCTGAGTTGAGAAAATTTTGGTTCATCCTAAAATTCATATACCAATTTTATCATTTAGCTTTGAGTAAACTACCATCCAGGTCCCTGGATTATTGAGTCGCTACCAAATTGGTCCCCAGATAAACGAAATAGGCAAATAAGTCCCCGGATTTTACAAACGTTAGTCAATTTAGTCATTCTATCAACTGGCCGTTTCAAAAAACGATGACGTGGTCGTTAACTGATGACGTGGCACGTTAAGTGCCACATCAACAATCGAAAAACTAAAAAAAAAAAATTGCCAACTGTGTAGGATTTGCCACATCATCATTAATATTTAAAAAAAAATATTTCATCTCTTCTTCAAATTGGTCCCTTAGTTCAATTTTTATCCCATTATTTTCAACTCATCCCCCTCTTTTTCATCATCTTCATTCATTTAGTCCCAAATCCTTAAAATAAAATTGTAAAGTGTCCCAAAACTCTTCTAAACATTCCAATTTAGTCCTTAAAAGTATTAAAAACCCTAAACCCCAAACTCCCTCACCCATTCTTATCCCATTATTCTCATTTCCCCCTCTTTTCATCATCTTCATTCATTTTAGTCCCAAATCCTCAAAATAAGAGAGTTTTGGGACACTACAATTTTATTTTGAGGATTTGGGACTAAAATGAATGAAGATGATGAAAAGAGGGGGAAATGAGAATAATGGGATAAGAATGGGTGAGGGATTTTGGGGTTTGGGGTTTAGGTTTTAGGGTTTTTAATATTTTTGAGGATTAAATTAGAATGTTTGGAAGAGTTTTGGGACACTTTACAATTTTATTTTGAGGATTTGGGACTAAAATGAATGAAGATGATGAAAAAGAAGAAGAACTAAAAATAATGGGATAAAAATTAAACTAAGGGACCAATGCAAAAAAGAGATGAAATATTTTTTTTAAATATTAATGATTATGTGGCAAATCCTATGATAACGGTGGCCCAGGACATTAATGATTTTGCTTTTCTTAACCAAAACATTTTGGAGAATAACGGAGGCTCAAGACAGATATATTTGTTTTTGGGCCAGAGGGTGGGCCCACATTGAATTATGGCTTGCAAGCTAAGCGATCCAGCCCAATTCGATGTAGTCATTTATTCGTTTACGATACAGCGGTTCTCCTCATCGGCGAAACCAACAAACAAACAAGAAACCAGGACCAGCTTCACACGGGAAAAAGGCATTTTTCCTTTTGGTCTTTGATATATCATATATGCAATCAGCGTTTGCTCTTTAATCTCAAAATTCCCCACTTTCTCTTTTGCTCATTGTTGTCTCCCTTATGAATCTTCTCCACCCACCCCCAAACACTTGAAATCATTCAATCCTATCACCAGAAAGATATTCGGTGAAATGGCGGATCAGTTGGCAAGGGCTGAGGAATTCGAGGCGAAAGCAGAAAAGAAGCTTACTGGCTGGGGATTGTTTGGCTCCAAATACGAGGATGCTGCTGATCTCTTTGATAAAGCCGCCAATTCCTACAAGCTCGCTAAATCATGTAATTTTCGTCCTCAAATATTTTTTTCCTTCCGTGGTTGTTCCCCGAGAAAATGTTGACTGGTTCTTCTCTTTCTCATATATCGTTTCGGTTTTGTTATTCCTATCGCCGATCAAAGTACCCAGTGCAGGAATGGCTTATCCAGGATCATTGTGTTAATCGTAGTGTCATTTTTTGCCCGATAATTACACAAAACAAATAACCTTTTATTTATTAATTGATTGTATAACATCATAGAATCTTAAGATAAGATTGACCACGATAGATTGATTATTCATAGAATACATTGGGAAATCTAAAAGCTTTAAAAATTTAGGGAGATTATAACATCATAACTTGTTTTTTTTAAAAAAAAATCATCGGTAACTACGGTCAAGACTATTTGTAATTGATTAGTCCTGCTGTTTATTGAGCCTGCTAATTCCATCATCAGTTATATCATGCTATGAGCTTCATGTTAATGTGACGAATCTTATAGTTAAAGCTAAATCTATTTTGTAATTTGTTCTGCGTTCCATTTATATGGCATTTCAGGGGATAAAGCTGGTTCGACATACATCAAGTTGGCAAATTGTTATTTAAAGGTAGATGGATTGTTGGGGTATGATCTATCCAGATATACGTCTTTTGTACCTCTTCTCTCTCCTAACCAAAACCTGTATTGGCATTGTTGTCTTATGCTTAAAGGTGGAAAGCAAGCATGAAACGGCCCAAGCTTATGTTGATGCTGCACATTGCTATAAAAAGACAAATGTAAATGGTATGTATACTATTTGTTGCTCAAACTTGGATTCTTTTCTTATCGCTAAAGTATATACTCAGTTTCAACACTCCTAGCACATGTCAATCATTTTATGCACTTCTAGTTGATGTTTTAAACGGTGCCCATGTCTTTCCATCAAGGTCAATTCTTTTTAGCTTACAACTAGTTGGTACTAGCTTTCAATGCAAATCAAATAGAACCTTCATATTTGCTGAAATAGTTTTAGCAATATTGCTGTGCTATCATGTTTTTCAGGTATTCTATTTTCATTCATTAAATTTAGATACTTGGCTTATATTCCATGGACTGAGCGTTATGTTAGGTGCATACTAGTATGTAGATTTCTTTTAGTCAGATACTGAAATGAATTTCTGTATGTTCAAAATTTATATGCATTGTCTTTCAATTGATTGTTTTCTCATCATTTTGCATTTGGGTTGGAATTTATTATTATGTTGGTTATGCATGTTAACTCTTGAAGCAGTAAAAGTTTTTATTTTGTGCCACCATTTCCACTTATCGGAAGAGATAACAATTCGTTTTTTTTTTAAATGTTTTCAAATGCAGAGGCTATATCTTGCTTAGACAATGCAGTAAATGCTTTCTGTGAAATTGGAAGACTCAGTATGGCTGCTAGATATTTTAAGGTGTGTATCATTGTCAGCTTTTAAACTTTTGTTTCAGTATGATCTTTCAATTTAATGGTTGTGAATGTTTGCCTGGTTAAATCATGGCATTCTTCCTAGATGTCGATAGTGTAAGTGAGGTTTAAGTGAGGTTATAGGAGTTACCATGAATATGTGATTAACTGGGCCCTTTCTGCACACTCAGGAAATTGCTGAGTTGCATGAGTCCGAACAGAATATAGAGCAGGCTATTGTTTACTATGAAAAAGCAGCTGACTTTTATGAAAATGAAGAAGTGAATACTTCTGCAAACCAGTGCAAGCAAAAAGTTGCTCAGTTTGCTGCTCAGCTTGAACAGTAAGATATTCTACTTTCCGATGTATGAACATTTTTGTTGCCTGAAAATCTGAAGAATAATTATGAAAGCGTGATCATGGCTTTTTTTTTTTTTTTTATGTTTCATGTTTGTTTCTTCTTCTTCTTTTTTATTTTTGGTGTTTTGTTCAACAACCTTTCTTTCTTTCCTTTTTATCACCTCTTTGTGTTCTGTTCCTTTCCCATTAACCTCTGATGAAGCGACTGTAGGCTTTTTAATTTTAGAAATGTATTTGTTTGTTTTAGAATTCCTCCTGAACTCTGATATTTCTTCCACCATCCATGTTTTGTTGACTTGCTTAGTTTTATATGCATAATGCTATCATAATCTCTTAATACAGCTCTGGGTTGGTTTTCTTAACGTGGAAGATTCTGTAGGGTTGCAGACCATTTAAAATTACCTTCCACTAACTAATCATTTGTTGGTTTTGGGATGTTACATCTGTACCTAACAACTTACATTGTGAATGAAAAAAAAAAGGTTAATACATCTGCAGCATATGTTTTCAGTCATTGATGAGCATGATGATCTAATATGTAAGCACTGCCACTTCATAACTGTGGCTGTATTATGTTGGATATGCATCTGACACAAACTCCAATGTACATGTAAACACAAAATATCCTGTGTCATGATGTCTGTTAAGTGTCATGTTCTGTTTCTCTGTCTATATTGGTGCTTCTTAGATGATAATCAAATTGTGTCAGCAGTGCTTAAATGCTTTCATTTTGATACGTTTCTAAAATTTTAATAATATTCTATGTTAAAGAGAGTAATTCCTTGATATTCATGCTTTATGTGGATGATGTGCTCTACATGTAACACAAAATTTGTAGTTGATGTAAAGAAACCCCAACTGATTTAAATATTGAAGGAACTTTGTTATAGCTGTTTTTTAAGTAAATATGAATATTGACTATTTCTGTCTTTTATCACTAGATATCAAAAGTCAATTGAGATTTATGAAGATATAGCTCGCCAGTCTCTCAGCAACAATTTGTTGAAATATGGGGTTAAAGGGCATCTCCTTAATGCTGGCATTTGCCAACTCTGTAAAGGGGATGTTGTTGCTATCACCAACGCTCTAGAGCGATATCAGGTCTAAGATTTTTCAACTATCAACATTTTGATATTGGAGAATTCATTACTTGCTCATTTTTTTGGATATGATTTGTTTGTGCAGGAATTGGATCCAACATTTTCAGGAACACGTGAATATAGACTTTTGGCGGTAGGCTACTGGTTTTACTTTTTCACTATTAGTTTTTATGACGAAGTAACTTGGATCAGATCATGGGGATCTTCAAAGTGTCTCCATCACTGTGATTTAACTTATTCTTTATTAATTCTTTTTCAATTAAATTACCTTTGTGATTATCACAAGTAACTATCAGATGATATACTGACTTTTTCAAAAAAAAAAAAAAATGCCAGGATATTGCTGCTGCAATTGATGAAGAAGATGTTGCGAAGTTCACTGATGTTATCAAGGAATTTGACAGCATGACCCCTCTGGTAAGCTTCAAAAGTTGAAAGATGTTCATGGTTTTTCTGAGAAACTCTTACCTTTTGTTTAATATTAAACTGTTCAATTTAACTCCCTTTCTTAAGTTTAAGAAGAAAATCAACTTTAGAAGGATTGACTATTTAAAGTAGAATGGTTCCAAAGGACAGTGCTTCTGCTGTTCTGAAAAATGACTTCCACTAGTTTTCTTCAAGTTCTACCGATTGTGATTTGTGAAATGTTTAGTGGGTTAGACATTTCAGCTGGTGATTTGAGTTGTTTGTTGTTCTCTTGATGGGATTAAATTGCAAGGTCAACTGATGAAGTGATGATAATTTATTTTTTGTCTTTGTTATTTTCAAAGCTAAATTACTCAATTATTATGGTTTGAGGTTTCTGAATATTATTATGCTTCTCATTTTGTTCAAAGTTAATACATTTCTTGGCTTGGATAAGTTGTGAACCTTAATCTTGAGTCATTTTCTTCCTTATACCCTAAATTTCTCCAATATCCGAGATCGTTAATAGTGGGCGTTTGCTTGAATGTTGTGCAGGATCCTTGGAAGACAACTCTTCTTCTGAGGGTGAAAGAAAAGCTGAAATCCAAAGAACTTGAAGAGGATGATCTTACCTAAATTGCACTCTTGTCTTGTTGGTTTGACTTGATGTTTGATGGGTTGCATTGTATATCGTATGCTTGTATGTGCAGTGCTTACATATATACTCGATAAAGTGTACTTTATCTGTTGTTCATTTGAAGTGGTTTGGTTGATTGAATTCAAGATTTGAGTTTGTTCGAATCCCAACACGTGTATGTTTGCTCGAATCCCACTTTTATTGAATCTGCAGTTCACTGCTAGTCTCAAGCTACTAACATAAAGACGTGAGACGTCTGTCCTATACACTAACCTCTACCTCCGAAATAAAAATTGTTAAAAGCAAAAAAAAAAAGTTGTATATTTTATATTTATCATGCATATTTTATATTTTTATGAACAAATAAATTATTCATTTATATTCCGTCACTAAATTAGATATAAACTTTTTGAAGAGACAAGAAATGAAAATATAATAGGAATCTTTCAATATAATAGAGCTTTTTCAATCAAAGTGGAAACCACAGAGATGACAACGTACAAAATAAAGTCTTTCAATGTGACAAAAAAACAAAAAATGAAGTTTAGAAGCAAAGCCAGAGTGGAATAGGGCATCGAACCAAGAATGAAAGAATGGTGTACATGATAAAAAAAAACAGAAAAGAAAGAATGTTGTAGAAGAAGAAAAGCCAGAGTGGAATAGGGCTTGAGAATTTATAAGGACATGATATTATAATTGACGAGAAAAATATAATTAATAAAAAAATCGAGGATGGAGATTAGTCAATATAAGAAGGTAAGGACAGATAATTGGGAGGTACTCTCCGCCCAATTCTCTGATAGTTATCATCCTAGTCATCAATAAGTTTCCAACTCCTATTAAGATAAACTTTCCAATTCCATACTTTTTATTTACTTTTCGATTTCAACAATTATGTGATTTAATATTATAACGTATAGTAAAATTTATCTACTTTGATTTCTAATTATAAATTGTGATCACTTAAAGTATATTTGAATTGAGAAATAAGAAGAAAAAGAAAAGGGAGGAGGAGCGGTTTGAGACCTCTCCTTCTTGTTTGAAAAGTTAAAGATTGAAACAGAAGAGAATGAGATATTAACTCTTAATCTCTAAATTAAGGTATTTCGGATAACGGATTACTTCCCAAACAAGGAAAAGAATAAGAGATTATTTTCTCCTCCTCTTGTCTTGGCTTCCCTTCCAATTATTCAAATAAGCCCATTAAAATTATCGGTTCAAGATTTTGTAAATACACAATTATTTCTATTGAAAAACTCTTAAACTATAACTGTGCAACATGATTTGGGTTTGTGTTAGTTAGAATGAAGAGATTAGACTGATAACCAAAAAAAATGTCAAGTTTACATACATATTGTTCTCAATGAAAATTATTTTTTTGTGGTTTCATTTCATCTGCTTTTCTTCATAACAAAAAAACAATTAATATCATTTAAGAAAATAAAAATTTCAAGACTATGTCCATTTGGGCTGAACCTCCTAACCCAATTATTCAAATGGCTATGTTGCAACCTCCTAACCCAATTGCTGACCAAAAAAAAATAGCCTCCTAACCCAATTAACCCAATTCAAGTCCTTACTGCCCGTTACATGAAAAATAATGGAATCAAACATTCAAGAAAAAAAAACATAAACAATGTCAACCAATAAGAAAATAACGATATGTAACATGCCAGAGGAAAGTCTTATTAAAAACTACGGAAAATCAATTATTTGATCTCTATATTTTTCTCAAAATTTTAATTCAGTCCCTACAGTTTTATTTTATTTTCTTTTTAGAAAATCCTAATACTCTTTATAAATATTTAAGTTTTACATTTTAATACTTAATTTTTTCATGTAAATATTTATTTTTTTAAAAAAAATCCTTATACTTTATAAATATTTAAGTTTTACTTTTTAATACTTATTTTTTTCATGTAAATATTTATTTAGAACTAATACTTAATAGCAACGTCTAAATTCAATATTAGCAACGAATTTGACATATTCATATTCGTTGTTAAATACTTAAATTTAACAAGGTCGGTTTTGACAACAAATTCTTTTTTCTTTATGGCCAATTGACAACAGATTCAATAACTTTCAAAATTCGTTTCTAATTATTTATAAGTATTTCCACGAGGAGAGAAAAATATTCTTGCCACATTTGAAAATGGAGGAAACGATTAGTGTCCCTACCACATGAGATCTTTGTCTCTTAAAAAAATATTTAAATAATATTATATATATTTATATATCAAGTTAATTAAATACCCGGCCATTACATTTTTATCAATATCTAGTTAACAAATCCGTCTTACTTTGTTCAACTAATAGGGATTTGTTACGGTGGATATCTATCTGGACAAATTATTTACAAAGAGAATTATCTTTAAAGCACTTCCAATGGTTAAATTAAAAAGTGTTGATGTTAAGGAGTGCCTAACATTGCTTGCTAGCAAACGGAGTATTCAATATTATAAAGATGTTTAGTTGACTGAGTCTTGGAATGTTTAGTTGACAACAACGAACATATACTCTCTTTGTGCTTTGTGTATGTCAAGAATTTTTGTTTTTCGTAAATGTGTATGTCAAGAATTTTGATAATGGGTTATTGTTGTCTTTGGGTGCTCACTGAATGACAATAAGTCAAGGTATTATTATATAAAAATAAATTGAGAATAATGAAATCAAAATGCTCATGGTCACTATTTAAGTTTTATTTTCTTGTATTATAACATGTTGAATTTGTTTCATTTTGAGAAATTGATAAAATTATCGTAATTTGTAGTATTTTAAATTTTATGGTTCTTGAATTTTAAAGATTAGTTATACTATTTAAATTTTTAATAATTTAAAAAATGCACAAGATTTTATGATAATTTATAGGGATACGAGATTATAAAAGAATTTGTTCAAAAAAAAATATTATAAAAGAAGAAAAAGAAATACCTATTGCAAAAATTGAAGATGGAGACGAGCCAATATAAAAAGATATTAGATACTTGAGAGGCACTCTCTGCTCAAATAAGTTTTCATATTCCATACTTTTTATTGATTTTTTGGCATCGAACCAAGAATGAAAGAATGGTGTACATGATAAAAAAAAACAGAAAAGAAAGAATGTTGTAGAAGAAGAAAAGCCAGAGTGGAATAGGGCATCGAACCAAGAAAAGAAAAGAAAAGAAAGAATGGTGTAGGAATTAACAAAGTACTCGTATTTCATCCCCGGGCCCTACACTTCTTCTTCTGATCATTCTCTTTGGCCTTCTCGGCCCTACACTTCTTCTTCTGATTCTGATGATACTCTTTGGCCTTCTCGGCCCTACATTTCTTCTTCTGGTGATTCTTTTTGGCCTTCTCGGAAATGAACTTTTTGTTGCACTCTTCGCATGAAAAGGCAGAATCGTCTCTGTTAATCACCTCTGGTGGGCAAGGGTGATCTTGGGATTCTATAAAACTCTTGAATGAGTTGCGACAGGAAGCACAACGATATACATATTCTCGATGACTTGTGTGTTGATGATCATCCATCGATTCAATCCCTGTGTATTGAGCCGTACATCTGAAACAATAATACACCTCTCGCATGGCGAGTCTTTTTTGCCTACCTTTACCCATTTTCTTGATAAACTTCAACTACGAACTTCTAAAATCTAATAGGGACGGAGGATCGATTTTAGAATTCGCCAATTTCCACAAGTTTGATCAACTACTAACACCTCCAAATGTATTTATAATGACTACGGACTTTCTGTTTCATTGGCGCTAAATTCGAATTGTGTTGATTAAATTAAAATAATTAATAGGTCAAAGTCCTATTTTGGTCCCCTATTTATGCTCAATGTTTCAAATTGGTCCCTCAGTTATTTACCAAAGTGAAATAGGGTCAAACCATAGGGTACCAAAGTGTAATTTACCCAAAAAATAAATAACCAAGAAAATAGAAAAAAAAAATAATAAGAACATAAAACAAAATATTGTGTTATTTATGTAAATTATAAGGATGAACAATTAAACTATTTATTAATGATACAATTACAAATACATATTTAATTATAAATTTTTTTAAAAATATTTAAAAATTTTATAATCATGTATGGCCAACTTCTTGTTTTATTTTTGCCTTTTTCCCTACTATATATCAATGAATCTATTATGATAAAGTTATTTTTATGAAAAATGTACAATTTAAACTAACACCACATTTAAAAATAATTAATTAGTCTGGCCAAAAAAAAAATTAATTAATTAGATTTCAATTTGAAACTATACAGTATACTCTAAATAAAATTTATGCGATAATGGTTTCAGTTGATAATAGTAATCTCGAAGATGGAATCAGGGAAGCAACTACTAGTAAAGTAAAGGATTTAGGTGCAATTGAAATTTCAACATCTTCAAGTACCATAAGTAAAGAAAACCCTGAGAGAAACTTCCCAGACACCACGACCACTCTTCCCAACACGATCAAATTCCTCAAATTTGGTTTCCTATTTATGCTCAATGTTTTAAATTGGTCCCTCAGTTATTTTTTGTTCTATATTGGTCCTTCAGTTATGCTCAATGTTCCAAATTGGTCCCTCATTTATTTTTCGTTCCATATTAATCCTTCAGTTATGCTTAGTGTTCCAAATTGATCCATCAGTTATTTTTTGTTTCAATTATAATAAGTTTCTTTTGTTTTTTTAACAAATCTTTACACTCACGTCCTCTTCCGCTGAATACGTGTTGCCACTCGTATAAAGTGTACTTTATCTGTTGTTCATTTGAAGTGGTTTGCTTGATTGAATTGAAGAATTGAGTTTTTCACGAGCACGAGTGTATGTTTGCTCGAATCCACTTTTATTGAATCTGCAGTTCACTGCTAGTCTCAAGCTACTAACATAAAGACGTGAGACGTCTTTCCTATACACTAACCTCTACCTCCAAAATAAAAATTGTTAAAAGCAAAAAAAAAAAAAAAAGTTGTATATATATATTTTTTAACATTTTATAATGTAAAATAACTTAACCATGCACTTTTTTTCCCAATTGTCCTACACTTTACATTATTTAAAAATTAAAATATTACGTGTTGTGCTGCTTGTGCATCATTGTAGGATTACTAACTAATTGTTAGTTAGTTAGTTAGAGTTTGTTGTACCAGTTTGCAATTAGTTGAAATGTTGTTGTTCTGGTTTGTTATTTTAGCAGCTAAGCTATGTGATATAAATAGCTTAGTCTTCTCTGTATTTTGCATCCAGTAATAATAATAATCAGTTTCAGCTACTTTACTATTTGCTTCTCTATTTGCTGTTCATGGTATCAGAGCCCCTGGTAGAGCCTCTGGTATACACACGATGAAGAAGAAAAATGCCGAACGAAAATGAAGCTTCGACTGACGCTGCGAAGACGCATCAATTTTCTTGGGCGTTACACTCGTCGGATCAGCCTGGTATGGTTCTCGTTTCTACTCCACTCGATTCTACAAATTATTTGCCCTGGAGTACAGCAATGAAGATAGCCCTAGGTTCGAAGGAGAAGATGGGCTTTGTAGACGGATCTTTGAAGATGCCTGAAGATGACGAAGGTTCTAAGCTATGGAAGAAAGCGGACCAAATGATAATGTCTTGGCTGCTTAATTCCATCGCCAAGAACATGCGTGAATCGTTCCTCTACTTTCCATCTTCTCACGCGATATGGTCTGAGCTGGAGCGACGGTTTGGAGTGACGAGTGGACCAAGATTGTTACAGATTCAGCGAGAGATGATGTCGATTAAGCAAGGTAATGATTCTGTTACTGTATATTACGGTAGATTACATAAGTGTTGGGATGAATTAGCTTGTCTTCAGCCACCTCCTGTTTGTACTTGTGGTGCTCATGAAAAATCGGTTGAGATAGAATCATCAAGAAGATTGGGTCAGTTCTTGATTGGTCTTAATGATTCTTTTGATGGATTGAGTAATCAGATTACTAATATGGAGCCATTGCCTGATGTGGCAAAGGCATATGCGATGGCAATTCGTAGTGAGCAAGAACGTATTGCCAAAACTTCTTTTGGTACTGATATTTCTGAAATTGGAGCTGTTGTACCAAAAGTGTCGAAACAGTTTGAAGATTGGAAGAAGAAGAAAGAATTAAAGAAATACTTAGTTTGTGAGCATTGTCATGCTAATGGCCACTCCAAGGATACGTGCTTCAAGCTCGTGGGATATCCGGACTGGTTTACTGAGCTGAAGAAAACAGGGCAAGGCAAGAAGCAGGTAGCTAATCTTGCTGAGTCCTTTGCTGTTGCTGCAAAAGATGTTTTCTCTCCTGAGTTATCTGCTATGATATCTCAGTTTATGAAGAATGAATTTTCGAAGATGGCTAAGGAAAAGACTTCCTCTGAAGAGTATGCGAGTTTTGCTACTCTAGGTGAATTCGCAGGTACTGTTTCCACATCCCATTCTAATTCTAATGGTATATGGATAATAGATACAGGTGCGTCTTGTCATATTTGCTATGAGGATCGTTTATTGCATGATATTCAGATTTTGCCTAGACCTATTATAGTTCATTTACCAAATGGGATGAAGCTATCTACAGTCAAAATTGGAAAAGTTTACATTAATGCTGATTTAGTTTTACAGCATGTCTTGCTTATCCCTTCCTTCAAATATAACCTGTTGTCAGTAAAAAGGGTTATTACAGATGATATTTCTGTAGTATTTGATAAATCCTCTTGCATTATACAGGACCAGAGGATTAATAAGAGATTGGCGATTGGAAAATCGGTGGGGAACCTATATTTTCTGAGACAAGATTGCTTACAATCATCTGTTTGTAATTTTGTTTCAAATATTGAGAATTCTAAGTCAATAATTTGGCATCACCGTTTAGGGCATGCTCTTTTACATGTACTTAAACATACTTCAATTCCTGTTAAAGATGTTTTAGATTCATGTACTACATGTCACAAAGCCAAACAGCAGAGATTATCTTTTAGTTCTAGTTCCTCCCGATCTAGTAGTCCTTTTGATTTGGTTCATATTGATTTGTGGGATCCTTATAAACATAGAAGTTTGAATAATGAGAGTTATTTCTTGACTATTGTTGATGATTGTACACGAGCCACATGGACTCTTTTGTTGAGTGATAAGATTCAAGTTTTTCAGAAATTCACAGCCTTCTTTTCTATGATCCAAACACAGTTTGATAAGAAAATAAAAGTAGTCAGAAGCGATAATGGTACTGAGTTTGTGAATAAGAAAATGGCAGAATTTTTTACTGATAGGGGAATTATACATCAAAAGTCTTGTCCATATACTCCACAGCAGAATGGTATTGTGGAGAGGAAGCATAAGCATTTGATTCAAGTTGCTCGTGCCTTAATGTTTCAATCTGGTTTGCCAATCAAGTTTTGGGGTGATAGTGTTTTGACTGCAACTTTTATTATCAACAGGTTACCCTCAGCTAGTTTGAATTGAAAATCTCCTTATGAGCTTTTGTATGGTAAAGCTCCTAATTTTGATCGTATGAAATGCTTTGGTTGTCTATGTTTTGCTTCTAATACTATTCCTCTAAAAGATAAATTTGCTCCAAGGGCTTTCAAGTGTGTTTTATTGGGTTATGCAGCTATTCAGAAAGCATATAAGGTATATGATGTTGAAAATGACAGGGTATTTGTTACCCGTGATATTCTCTTCCATGAGAATGAGTTTCCTTTTCTAAATTCCAATATTTCTGATAATTGTCTTATTCCATTACCCATATCAGATTTTCCTGATTCTCCTATACAGGAAATATTGCCAAATTCCTCAAATTTACCAAGTACAGAAAACTTACCAAATTCACCAAACTTTCCTAATTCCAATACTTTACCAAATACACAGAATTTTCCTAATATAGATCATTCGAACCTTCCTAATTCAGTTTCTCCAATCAGTCCTAATATACTTTCTCAATCCCCATTACAACCATCAATTACTCATCATTCACAAACACCCACCCGAAAATCCTCTAGACCCACAAAACCTTCCATATGGTTACAAGATTATATTTGTAACAATATTACTGATTTTGGAAATTCTATTGCCAATATTTCTTATTCTCCAGAATATGTGGCATTTATGACTAATGTCAGCAAACTTGCTGAGCCTCATTCGTATAGGGAAGCTGTAAAATACCCAGAATGGTGTGCTGCCATGGAGAAGGAACTTAAAGCCTTGGAAGCAAATGAAACTTGGGAGATTACTAAGTTACCAGAAGGGAAGCAAGCAATTGGATCCAAATGGGTATTCAAGGTGAAAATGAACCCAGATGGAACTGTGGAAAGATATAAAGCTAGGTTGGTTGCCAAGGGTTATAACCAAATAGAAGGAATAGACTATTTTGATAGTTATTCTCCAGTTGCAAAACAGGTAACTGTGAGAATGGTTTTAGCATTGAGTACTGTTAAAGGTTGGCCTCTTTATCAATTAGACATTAGCAATGCATTTTTACATGGGTTTCTTCATGAAGAAGTATATCTCAAGCCTCCTCAAGGATATTCAAAAATAAAGGGTAATGAAGTATGCAAATTGAAAAGATCACTATATGGGTTGAAGCAAGCATCAAGGGAATGGAATTCTGAGTTTACAACTCAGTTGCTCAATTATGGTTTTATTCAGTCACAAAATGATCATTGTTTATTCATTTTAAAGACTGATAATGCTTTTACTATTCTATTAGTGTATGTTGATGATGTTTTGTTGACAGGAAATTGTTCCTCTACTATTCAGCAAATTAAAGGCTTTCTTGACACTACCTTTACCATAAAGGATTTGGGCTTTGCAAAATATTTTTTGGGAGTCGAAATAGCAAGATCATCTGAGGGCACTTTCATATCCCAAAAGAAATATATTAATGACATTATCATTGCCACTGGTTTACAGGAAGCAAATTCTGTTTCTTTGCCTATGCAGAAGGGTCATCGGTTTGCGGAAGATGCTCCTCTTCTTCAGGATCCAGAGTCTTATAGAAGATTGGTTGGAAGACTCCTATATTTGAACATGACCAGACCAGATATTTCATATTCAGTGCAGCAGTTGAGCCAACATGTAGCAGCCCCTACTACATCTCATTGGCAGAGTGCTTTACATGTTGTGAAGTACTTAAAAGGCACTTCAGCTGCAGGATTATATTATAAAAGTTCTACTGATTTTTCGTTAGTAGCATATAGTGATTCTGATTGGGCTTCTTGTCCAGTTTCTAGAAAATCTGTATCAGGTTATTGTGTTATACTTGGAGGATCTCTTGTCTCATGGAAGTCAAAGAAGCAGTTGACAGTTTCTAGGTCCTCTTGTGAAGCCGAATATAGAAGTATGGCGTCATGTGTGAATGAACTTGTTTGGGTGACATATTTGATGCGTGATCTTGGTATTGATTTTCAAACTCCTATTCCTTTCTATTGTGACAATAAAGCAGCCTTGCATATTGCTTCAAATCCGGTCTTCCATGAGAGGACTAAACATATTGATATTGATTGTCACATAGTTAGGCAAAGGTATAAAGATGGTTTCATAAAACTGCAGCATGTTTCATCTCAACTTCAGTTAGCTGATATTTTGACTAAGTCTTTATCTCAGCCGCAGTTTTCTTTCATTACAGACAAGTTGGGAGTTGTCTTAGACCCCTCTCAACTTGAGGGGATGTAGGATTACTAACTAATTGTTAGTTAGTTAGTTAGAGTTTGTTGTACCAGTTTGCAATTAGTTGAAATGTTGTTGTTCTGGTTTGTTATTTTAGCAGCTAAGCTATGTGATATAAATAGCTTAGTCTTCTCTATATTTTGCATCCAGTAATAATAATAATCAGTTTCAGCTACTTTACTATTTGCTTCTCTATTTGCTGTTCAATCATCGTGGGAACAAAATTTTTTATGTTCTGTTCCGAGAATCAACTTTTTTAATAGTAATATATATTAATAGATTTGCATGGGATGGCGATGCCCAGACTCATGTTAATTTGCACATACGTTGTTGAAACTTGAATCTAGGAAGACAACTCTTCAAATAATTTTTAACAGTGTCTGTTAATAAAGCTTTGGAAGGGACAAGGTTTGACGTGGTGAGACCGACCGTCAACGACGTCGACCTTTCTTTCTGAAAGTTTTCCCAATCAGTTTTCCATCCACAAAAATAAAAATTCCTATATTATTCTCTCTCTCTTTTCTCAGTGCCTTTCCTTTCATGCAAAGTGCCAACACGTATTCTTTGGACATTGGAGAAGCAATTAATGTATTCTTGTGGTTTCTTTATATCATACTGCTAGCTACTTGCTACTAGGAACCGTCCTCACTTTCCCAACTCTTTACCTGCAATTCAATTTTTTAATCTTATAGTTGGAGCTTTTTAGCTTCTATCCTTGGAGATCCATACTGTTCAACATCCATTAATTTATGGATTCTCAACTTTACCAAATAATTCGAAGGAACCCATTTGGATTCAACGCCTTCTTCAACTTCTCCTTCTCCTTCTCCTCTTCAGTCAATTTGTAGGTATGTCTAACTTGCTCCCTCCTATGCATGATTCCCTGCTTCTTTAACTATTTCCCATCTGCTCAATTTGTAGAGTCTATTTTGTGCGAGTGACACAAAGTTTGTGGTTGTTCATCACGCAAAATTGTGGGTGCCTTTCTGGTGTTCGGTAGATATCCTCTGAGACTGAGATGGAGTTTATATATATATATATATATATATCAGATTAGATTCTGAGTTTTGAGCTTATCAAATCATCTTTTAGACTTTTTCACATATTAAGACTCTGTTTTCGTTGTTTTATTTGCTTGGAATTGGCTGTTATATTGTAAATTTGTGATAAACTCGTAAAAGTAACCCATCATTACCATGATGAGTTACCTATTTTTAGTTTTGGCATTTAAATCTCAGCTAGATTTTTTTTGTTTTTGTTTTTGCAGTACTTGTGATATACTTGAATCCTTCATGTTATATATCTGAGTTCTGATTGGAAATCTCAGACTTTACGCGATAATGGTTTCAGTTGATAATAGTAATCTCGAAGATGGAATCAGGGAAGCAACTACTAGTAAAGTAAAAGATTTAGGTGCAATTGAAATTTCAACATCTCCAAGTACCATTATAAGCAAAGAAAACCGTGAGAGAAACTTGCCAGACACCATGACCACTCTTCCCAACAGGATCAAATTCCTCAAATTTGGTTCTGTGTTTCCCAAATCAATCCCTGAGAGAAACCAGATTCCACAATCTGTGCCTTCTTCTGCTTCTCATGGCTTAAGAAAACGCTTCAGTGGCATGTTTTCTAAGAAACTTGACTGGGTTTCACTCAGCAAAATGTGCAAAGATTGGTTTAGAAACCCAATGAACATGGCCCTTTTCCTTTGGATTGCCTGCGTCGCTATTTCAGGAGCCATTCTCTTCCTAGTCATGACTGGAATGTTGAACAGTGTACTTCAAAAGAAGTCTCAGAGAAACGTATGGTTTGAAATTAACAACCAAATACTCAATGCACTGTTCACTCTTATGTGTCTGTACCAACACCCAAAAAGATTCCACCATCTTGTGCTTTTGTGCAGATGGAAGCCAAATGATATCTTAATACTTAGGAAGGTTTACTGCAAGAATGGGACTTACAAGCCCCATGAATGGACACACATGATGGTAGTGGTCATTCTTCTTCATGTAAACTGTTTTGCTCAATATGCACTTTGTGGTCTAAACTTGGGGTACAAAAGATCTGAGAGACCTGCCGTAGGAGTTGGAATATGTATATCTGTTGCAATAGCTGCACCTGCAATTGCTGGTGTTTATACCATTCTTAGCCCACTTGGTATGGACTATGATTCTGAGATGGATGAAAAGCCATTGGAGAAAAAATATTCATTTGCCACAAGGGATGAACACAGCAGGGTGCTTGAGAATAGACCACAATGGAGAGGAGGAATACTACACATTTGGGAGGGTATATCTATAGCATATCTCTCACTTTTCTGCACTTTTTGTGTGTTTGGGAGGAACATGGAGAGACTTGGCTTTGGTAACATGTATGTTCACATGGCTACTTTCATCCTTTTTTGTACGGCTCCCATATGGATTTTTATCTTGGCTGCGGTTAATATTGATAGTGATAAAGTTAGACAGGCACTAGTAGGTATTGGGATTGTTCTATGTGTTTTTGGTTTGCTGTATGGTGGCTTTTGGAGGATCCAAATGAGAAAGAGGTTCAATTTGCCTGAATATGCCTTCTGTTTTGGTGAACCCTCCTTTTCTGATTGCACACTTTGGCTTTGCTGTTGCTGGTGCTCTCTTGCTCAAGAGGTTCGGACTGGGAATTCCTATGATGTTGTAGAAGATAAATTATGCAGAAAACCAGAGGATATTTGTGAAGGTGGAGTATTGACCATATCTGTTACTAGTTCTTCTGTAAAGGAGAAGCCTTTGGAAAGTGGTAAAGATGGAATAATGAGCCTACCAGCTCCAGCATTTATACTAAGAGATGGGCCTTCGCCTTTGCATCTAAATGGGGAAAAATGAAGAGTTCCATTCCACTTATTTTCTGATAGTGACTTTTAGTGAGAAGATTCATTGACTTTGAGTGTGATCAATAGATTTAAGCTCTAAGGTTAATGGATTAAATGGAAATATACTTAAACCATCAGGTGGGAATTTATTCTGGATAGCTTTTTACATGCTTGGGGTGTGTTTCTTCAAGTGTAAAACTTTAAATCTAGAATATCCATAACTAGTCTAGTTAGTTTTTTTTGGGGTAACAATAACTAGTCTAGTTAGTTGATTACTGTAAAGTTTACCTGCCAATCCAATTGAGGATTAAAGCATATCCATCTTTCTCACTCTAGTAAGTTACTTAACCCTCAGTGCAACTGGCTAGTAAAGACTTTATTTTTCTTTTTCAAGTTGTTTGCTTTTGGGTTACTTTTTGTTTTCTTCCTTAGGATTGAATGGGACGTTTCTAATTGTAATTAGAAGACAGAGGCACAGTCTAAAGTGTAGAGTAGACTCTGTTTAAAATTTTAAATACAGTGAAGCATAGTACTGTACATTAATTGCATCCTCATCTATATTCTATATCCTCAAGCTTCAAGAACTTCAATGGATTTGGATGGTGATTGGTGAGTGGTGACACTGACAATATGTTTCCAGAAGTGTGTATGACTGTAGAGTAGTGCTTTTTTGTGGTCACAAATCAATATACCAAAATTTGAAAAAAAAAATTTCCCCTCTCTTCGGTCTTGCTTGATAATGGGGTGGACTGTGGACAGAATAGGTAAGGAGCCCTTATGAAAAAGAGAAAACAAACGGTGGGCCACTTTTGTTTTTAACGTGGAAATTTTACTTCTTGTGCGAAATTGCCAATAGGACAGGGTTAACTTGAAGTCTAAAACTTTCCCAATATTGCACTACCAAGTAGTGCTAGTCCTAATCATCAGGAATTTTCCCACCTGCTCTTTTGAAAACTTTTGTAAAAGATTATACCATGGATCCATAGTCAAATCACAAATGTAATAGGTGTTCAAAAAAAAAATCACAAATGTAATAATTCCTTAACAAGACATGTATTACAATAATTTATCTTACCACAATCAGAGGGAGTGAGTGAAGCATGGATATGGTTTACTCATCAAGTCTAATGCTTGGTTAATTTGTTCCAGCTCATATTTTTCCAAAATTTAAGAGCTAACAGTATTTTAGTTAAAAACACTGCTAGTGATTATTTTAAGAAACAAAAAACAAAGAAGAGAAATGACCAATTTGTATTGTTCAATCGGGTTGGACCCATAGAATGGAAAGTGCTTAAACCATGTGGTCCACACTCTGCACTCTGCTCCACAGACATCGTAGTATCATGGCCGGCGATTCACCACTACTTTTTTTTGTCACTTGTCGTTTCCTTAATTAAATAAAATAATAAAAAAAATCTCTCTCTCTCATTCATTCACCACTTTTCATTTCTTCTATGATGTATGAACTCACCTTTTCCGACTTCGTCTGTGGGATTCGCCGATTCCTTCCTTCTTTTCTTTCCTCTTTTTCAAATTATCTTGTTATCAATTTTTCCTGTTTCGGTCGGCGCCGACTGTTGTACTTTTGAATCCCTCCCTACAGGTTGAAACGACAGCGTTCTCCGACCGTCATCGATCGGCGCTGTTTCCCAATTGAACCTTAATTTTGTGTTTCTGCCATTGTTTCCTTATCTCTCACTTTTTGCCTCTTCACATTTCTCCCTTATCCTTTTCACTCCAGCTCAACACCCTTGCTTCATTGTTGGGACCGATAGCTCCCTTATTTTTGTAACTTTCTTACTTTTTTGACTCACTATCCCATAATGACAAAACTACAAATCACCATTCAAACTTCCTATTCCATCGTTGAATTTTCTAATCATTTTTTTTTCATACTTGACACTCTATCCCTTATATAAGGACTAAGGAGAGAAAAGGGGCAAAACAGAAATAAAAATATATATTTTTTTTTTTGGTGAACAGAAATAAAAACAATTTTGTGATAGTTTTACACTTTTACGTGATTATCGAGTAAACGACAATCTGAATTTGAGTGTTCGCCAGTTAGCGTGTGTGACTAATGCAAATATGCAATAACGTAACCCTTAACCAATGTGGGGTCCCACGCAAAAGTAAAAAAATATATAATATATTTTTCTTCACTTGTTTTGATACTTGATACACCCAAGTGGGTTGCCGGTTTCCCTCATCGCTTCTCATATCTCACGCGTGACGCGTCATATTCAACACGCGCATTCCAAATATCAAATCTCACCCTCTTCAACTGCCCAATCGTTACTCGCCACGTAACCAGCCCTCCCCAATGGGATTGCGTGGCACAAAGGTTTTAACGAAAACGCGGATGTAGCATATCCCAACCCACACCACATACTTCCTATATAAACCCTCTTTCCTTCTTCTTGAGAAATCTCAACCAGCCCCTTCTGGTTTTTCTTTTCCCCATTCTCAAAATCTCCATTTCAGCTCTCTCTACAAACCTCTAAAAAGTCACATTCCCTTAGATCTGGCTAACTCCAAGGCAATTCTGGATCTGGAAGACTCTGATTCCAGCAACCAGAAGCTGGTTCTGACACTATATGAGGCCTTAAGCTCTCGCGACTCCGACGCCGTCGTCAAGATCGTCGCTCCTGATCTCGAGTGGTGGTTCCATGGTCCGCCGTCCGATCAATTTTTGATGCGCATGCTCACCGGTGAACCTTCCTCGGACACCTTCCGCTTCGTTCCTCAATCCATCGCTTCTTTCGGTCCCGTCGTCCTTGTCGAAGGCTGCGATTATAGCCGTTCGATCTCCTGGATCCACGCTTGGACCGTCACGGATGGGATAATCACCCAAGTCAGGGAGTACCTCAACACTTCCCTCACCGTCACTCGCATCGGCGATTCCGGCAAGTCTCCGACGTCGGAAATCACCGCCGACCACCGTTTTCCCTGTGTTTGGGAGAGCAGTGTTTCGAACCGGGTCGGGAAATCCGTGCCCGGACTTGTTCTGGCGATATAAACCCTAGACCTAGTCACGGGCAGCCATTTCTATAATTACTATTAAAATTAAAATACAATAAATAAAGGACTGCAGACGTGTCTGTCTCTGATTCGCTTGATTCACGGGAATTATCCGGTGTATTGAGCGAGCGAGAGAGATGTGAGACCCTATTAGCCTGTTCGTTAATTCGTGGTGTGTTTTCTGTTTTTAATTTTTTATTTACTTTCTATTTCAAGTTTGAGTGTTTGCTGTTGTTTGGAACGATGACGGGGTTATCCCGATATTCGTATCCCTATGATGACTGTGTAATCTGGTGCTATATTGATACAATAAGAATACGTGTGTCTGTTTGGCTTACGACTGATTGTGTGGTGATACTTTTTCTTCCGACTGTGACTAATTTATTATAACATTTAATAATGTTAGAGGAAAAAGTCTTTCAATTTTCACAATAATTTTAACGTGTGGGGGGGGACCTGTAAACCCAAAGTGTCTTGGTGGAAAAATCCAAGCTTGAGTGTTATGTCTGTCCATCCATATGGTGTTTGACGCAATTTTGTTCACGTCCTTGTCCAAGACCTTTGGAGGGTTGCCAAAATGAAAATAGATGTGTGATTCAATTTCCATGTGTGTATGATACTATTGTTCATATAAGGCTATGAGTTTGTCCCCAATAATCAATATTATTATGGGACATGGTTTTTCGGACAGCTCCGAAGAAGTTTTTTAAAAAATCTAGTTTTATTAATTTTGTAGATAATAATATAATAATATAGAAAAAAGGAAAATTGCGTTACTTTGTTAATGCTTCAATAAATTGCATCTTTTGTTTCTCTTCAAAATTTTTAATTAGTTCACTCCGGCATTTGACCTGTTATGTGCTTCTATTAAGAGATATATCTCTTATTACCTAACATGCTAATATATTTTGTTTCACATGATCATCCAATTTTCCATTATTATTAAATATATAAATACAAAACAATTAAAAATACAAATCTAATAAGTTTGATGATTACCTCATTCATAAATAACATTTTGAATTATAATTGTTTATAAATGTTCTTCCTTTAACAACATATCACTTGTTGTGTTTGGCTGCCCATTTTGTGGTGGCATGAGTTGTGAATGGATAGTGTGGGTGATGCATGCATATCATAGGGAGGAATGGGCAAAAGGGAATTGCTTGCCAAGGATGCATGCACAGCATTATTACAACACCAATAAACATAATATAGTAAATTTAGTATTTTTAAAAAATAAAATTATAAATATTAATATCTTAAATATGTAATTATAATTAATTTAATTTGATTAATCTGTTAGAAAATTAATTGAAGTTGAATAACAGATATAATTTTGTTTAGTGCAAATATTACAAAGAATAGTCAATTACTAGATTGAATGAGCAGATTAACAATTAAGACTGTTAATAAATTATAATTAATATATTTAACATAAAATTTTAATTAACTGTAGTAACAATTTTAGAGGCTGACTTTTATAATTTTAGTTGTTTTAATAAAGTTAAATTGAAAAGAATTATAAATGATAAGACTCATATTTCAACAAAAAATAAAAAAAAGAAAAGCAAACCTATATGCACATAGCAATGCTAATAGTAACTTAGCAATCAATTTGGATAGCGGTTGAGTCAATACGTTAAGTAGGGGGATTAAATTCTTAGAAGTTGGCCTCGCCAGTCACCATTCACCAATGACCCTAAAACCTCCAATAATGTGCCTTCAATTACCATATTAGGTAACATGACACGTGGAATCATAGCCCTCTTTGGTTTATTTGATGCAGAAAAATGGATGAAAGTGATAATTGAGCTTAACTTTGCCAGAATCAATAATGCCTAACTAGAAATGAGGAGGAAAATCATTATTGAACTTCTATTCTAACCAAATATTTTATAATTAACTTGCTCAAACTAATTATAATATATAATATAACGTACGTGTCACAGCTGTAATCCAGTGTTAGGCATGACCATCATCAATTAATTGAGCTTGCACTGATCATTAATGACGCTTTAAGGGAATGCTGCCAGTATTAATTAGTAATAATTTAATCATATTAATTACTGGATAATCTCTTACGAAGGAAGTCTACTGGTCATACATTATTACTGTTTAATGAAGTGTGTACGTACTATCATAAAATACAATTAATAATTGTATAAATTCAAGGAAAATTATCTATCATTTTGATTCGTCCCCAGAAAAATGATTTTGACTTTTGAGGATATATATTGAATTCAGAGAAGGAAAGAGAAATGGCGATAAATTAACTTAATTAAATACACGTCGTTATAAGGAAGGGAGAAACAATATATATAACTGAAGTGATAAGATACAGTATGGGGGGATAGGATGTTAGGAGGTGATTCTTGTCAATCTCTTTCTCTTGTGGTTTATTGGTTTATTTATTTATTTATTTATTTTGGCATCGACAGAATATACTGTTGGTAGAGATTAGAGAAGCACGTTGACAACACTTCCACCCAAAAAAAAAAAAGACAACACCGCATTAACATGTAAGAGAACGAAGCAAAGGCATAAATAAAGTTGTAATATTCTCTTACCAAAGATTCCAAACAAAACCTAATTTGATTTTTTCTTTTTTCAAGTAGTTGTAGTTGGTGTGTTCACCAGTGTCCAAAGAATATTTCATTAATTGATTCCCAGAATCAAGATTATCACGCCACCTACAGCTATATGCTACATTCGAAGTCGTAATCTCTGATTGATTCAACTTTTTTTCCCAGGAAAGTTCATGCTTAGCTAGTTAGCTTATAGTTAATTCCCTAATATTTTATGATGATAAGAGGATGAGTAGAAGACCAATATATCTGTAACACGCCTTTTACATATATTGGAGTAGTTTAATGTTAGTGGATGATCAAATATCCTTATTTGATGGGAAATTAAATTTGTTGTTGTCTTAATTAATTTCAAAATCTTGATTTGTTCCGTTAATTAATCATACGCTGTTTTTTTAAAACAAAAAAATTGGTGTCACATCCACCGGCGCCGCCTTTGAGGTGTGAGAGTTGTTCAATTCAGGATTTGCATTCAGATATACCGTCACTAGATGTGCGTGTGTATAATATAATATTGATGCTCAAACGTCTGTTTTATTATTATATTTTCCATCCTTTAAAAGAGAGAGGGAAAAAAAAGGATCAAACACAAGTTAACATCAATTTTGTCTCGACTTGTAAAGACAAAAGGTTGACGTTACTTAGCTTTTAACTATTTATTGGCTAATTAATTTGATAAAATGAGTTTGATACGTAATTATTTTTTTGAGGCAATGATACGTAATTTAATTAGTATTGTAAATCAAGAATTAAACATATATAGCAATTAGCAACCCGTGGAAATAGTGGGATCGGAGAATAGTGTGAGGATAATAATCCACAAAGGTGGAGAGATTTCGAGAATATTGCTTATATCACTTGGGAGGCATGTGGGAACTTATTCCTTGTATTGGACTTAATAGACAGGGAATTCAAAACGACATATCTTTGGTATATTTGGGAGTTTCTTAGTGGACACTCAGATTTTGGATATTAAGGATTTTTGAATCTTGGCGAGAAGAAAAGAAAAAGGCATCGTCTTATGTATGATGAAATCACTCAAAATAAGTGGGCACAAAAGCTTATTTCTTTTTCTTGTTTTGGTATATATGCAAAACAATATACAAGAAGAATATATTAATTATCTAATCAATACTTTTCAGGGAGTTTATAATATGCTCATCGCCTGACTTTTTTTTTTGTTTTCTCTTTTTAATATTTACAACTATATATAAAACTTTGGTTAAATAGTCATTTTAGTCCTCAAAATGTAAGATCAATTTCATTTTGGTTCTAAAATTTTTTTGCTTTGTTTTGATATTTAAACTTTCACATTTCTTTTTTTTTTTGCCAAAACTTTCACATTTCTTTCACTATTAGTCCAAAAAGTAATTTTTTTTTAATTTTTTTGTTCGTTATTTCTAATAATATAAACTATTGAGATGATTTATTTCTTTCTCATATAATAATTAAGTTGATGAAGAAAAATAAATTATTTCATATATTTTGTTCTTTAATTATTTGATAACTCACTTATTATAATATATTAGAGATAAATGGTGCATCTTAATTGTATCGGTATGAAATAATAACATAAATCAAATGTGATCATATTTTGAACTAATGGAAGAAAGTTCGAAGACCAAAATGAACCTCACCGTATTATTTGAAGACCAAAATAACTTTTTGTCTTAAAACTTATGATATATCTTTTTTGTCAGATAAAACTTATGATCCCCCTTATATTGAATATAACCAATACATTCTAATTTTTAGTACAGATTACATAGTATTAGTTCTGTCGAAGTTTAGAAAGACAATTTTTTTTTTTTTTGGCATAAGTTTAGAAAGACAGTTGGTTTTGTGTTTTTGTATGTTGATTTGTTTTTTTTTTGGTTATATCTTGTTTTCGGTCTATAGAAGGTGTTGAATTGGAGAGAGGAAAAGAACCTTTAAAAAGTGTGCTTGGTTTGGAATTGGGCTTAGTTCCGAGAGTCCATTTCATTTTGACCTAAAGAATTATTTGATGATTACATAGGCCACCAATTTATAGAGAAGCAGATGACCCAATTTTGCTTATTCTCTTTTCAGAACATTTCCTTGCAGCATTGACATTTGACAAAAAAAAAAAAAAGACATTTGACAAAAACGTCTTTTGCTTTCATTTTAGGAAAGTATATAAAGTTGAAACTTTTCTGATCTTCATTTACAAATTAAATCGACTTAAATAAGTACATTTTATGGGTAAATTAAATTCATATCAAACTACAATCATTCTTGCGGCCCTCGCATCAATTTATCAAAACTTTCCCATGCACCAGAAATAACTTGCATCAATTATTCTAGACAAAAGTATTATTTTGGTCCTCAAATTTTATATCAACTTTCAATTTCATCTCTAATATATTTTTGTTGTTAGTTTTATCTCAAATATTTTACATTTTGAACAATTTTATCTTTGACTAACTTTTTCTAATAAATTAACGACAAACTTTATCTTATTTTTTAATTTGAGTTAGGATATGAGTTTTTTTTACATCATATATCATTAATTACATAGAATCTATCGTTAATATTTAGCTAAAGTAAGAGGAAAAGATAAAATTGACCAAAATATGAAATAAAATAAATGAAATTGACAACAAAAAATATTAAGGACAAATTTGAAAATTAATGTAAAGTTTAGGGACCAAAACAGTAGTTTTGCTAATATTCTTGAGTTACTCCTCCATGCTCCATCAAATAACGTGATATTGTTTTCCTAGTCCTAGATATCCATTGTACATTACGATCTCAAGAAACCCCAAAAACTCTACTCATGTAAATCCATCTACATAAGAATTGAAAACCCTCAAAGCCGATGCAAAACCTTATCCATTTCTCTTTCAGTGTTTCCCTCCAATTCCAATCTCTCTGAATCTTTGATGGGAAAATCAATTGTATCTGCGGCTAAGTACCAAGAGTTATCTAGGGTTCTATCATCTACCAGAGCCCACAAGCCCAAGCAAACTCAGCTCAGATTGCCGAACTCCGTTCCCACCCCGCCGCCAACTGCAAAATCTGGTGCCATTCAGCTTCAATCTCACCCATCGCGCCTCCGTATGGAAAGCCGGACACCACTTTCCGACGTCGTCGCCGACTGCACCAAACGGTGGTTTCAGGAAACTCTCAAGGAGGCTAAGGCCGGCGACAGCAGTATGCAGCTTATCGTCGGCCAAATGTATAACTGTGGCTATGGTGTTCCTAGGGATCCTCGAAAGGTCAGAATCTGAAATTGAATTCTACTCGCCAATCTGCTTGTTTCTTCTATTAGTTATTCTATACTGCTTTATGTAATTGCTGAATCCTCGGAAATGTAACTTAGTTAGTGTACTTGAATTGTACAGTTCTTTTTTCGCTGAATACTCTCCATCTCTTTGTAAAAAGAACGATGCTCAAATGGAATTGTCTTTTTAATAGCTTTGACCTTTGAGCAATCGAATAGGGACAGTGATTTCGTAATAGTTGCATGCTCCCTGCTTGTGGATTTCTGACAACTGAATGCGTTGTTGTAACTTGTAAACTCTTTCCAAAGGGGCATGCTTGGATTAGTAAAGCATCAAAAAGTCGAAACTCAGTTTGGAAGGCAAGCGAAAAACATCCAGGTAATCTCTGACTCCTATGTTGGCTTGGCGAATTTTGGCTTCACATGCTGTGTTAACCTTTGTTTTGTTTCCTTTTAGGTTACAGAGCAAGTAGCTCAGATTCAGAAGAAACGGAGAACAAAGCTAGATAAAGTGAATATCATTTTCTCCACTTTTGGTAAGTACAGCTCTAATGGTTAGACTGTACCAAGTAGGCAAGTACCGTTAATAACCTGTTGGTTTTGACTTACATTTCAAAATACAATGCTGGAAAACTTGTTGATAATAGTATCCAATTTCATTTTTTCAACGGAAGTTGTGATGGGATTCATTTTAACTAGGGTGTGTACTGATAACTTGCTAACCTAAACATCAAACTGATGTTTTGCATGCTAGCTTATTGTCCCAGGAAGAGCATTGTTTTTCTTTCAGTTTACTTTAAAGCATCAAAATGATGCCCAATTTTTAGAGCTCAAAGTTAATTTGCATCCTGTTACTGAGAACTCATGGTGGGTCATTTAAAGTGGCTCTCAGATCATTGCAAAAAATGTTATTTAGTGACTGAGGATTTAACCCGAATTTGTTATCTCCGTTGCTTGCATGACAGATTCAATTGCTTCTGGACTTTAAATGTGTGATTGTTGGATGTCACTTTTTGTGATTATTTCACATGAAACATAAGATGCCCAAAATAGTTATGTGTGTCTGATGCCCTGCCCATTTTTCTCATTCTTGCCCACACATGACCCTTGATTTGCAGAGTTTCCATCTGCTTCTTTTGTTCCCAGAATTCCTTAGTCTTTATTGAACAATAAATTCAATATACAAGGTTATCAGTGTAATCATAAAGTTCAAATAAAATATTCTATATGATAATGAAGCCTATTTTTTGTTAAAAAATCTGTATTGGTTAGATTTTCTGGACTTTAGTTTTGGTCTAGATGGGATTAAACTTTCTAGTTCAATACTGGAGGCATTCAACTTCTGTCCTGATATTATGTCTTCGTATGACTTATTTAAGCCAATTGCTTGGTGAGTACCTAAGAAGATAAAATTTGAAGTGTCAAGTAACTGGTTGTGCTGTTTGATGCAAGTGATTATTACATTTGAAGATGAAAAACAGATTTTATTGGTGTCCATACTTCATACATGAGTACAAACTGGAATGATGTAGGATAGCCACTGACTGATAGAAGAGTAGGATCAGTTATGTTTAGCAAAGGACGTGGTTCTGTAAAACTATGTAATGCTTGCGGCACTTTCTACCCATGTATGAGTATGGCTTTACTCCTTGTAAAAGTTTGGGGGTTGTAGTTTTACAATTAGTATTAGTAAACGTTTGTTAGGTATGACCGTATGAGGCTAGGCTGCAATGCAGCCGTTCTGAATACTATCACATTATGATGGGGAAATAAGAGTGTGATGTGCTTAACTTTCATTTTTGCTATTGTGTTACTGCATGCTTTTGCTACTTTTCTCTAGTTGCAATCATCGATCTGCTCTTTTATGTTCTTCTCAGCCTCATTGTTGATGTGCTTTTCTGTTGCCTAGCAAAAAAACTTTGGAAAAACTTTTTTCTTTTCTGATACGAGATGCTTCATTTTCTGCAGTAATGTTTGGACTCTTGAGCAATTCGCATGCTGTCAGGTTTCTGCGATATACAAATTGGTTTTATACTTTCTTTACTTCTTAGACTGCCTCTCCTTTTCATTCTTGGTTTCTATACCATGTATCTCACTGCCAATGTTCTATAATGTCTCTTTAAATGTAACTGTAGCCTCCTAATCTTATTTCTGTTGGTCCTGCCTTGTTGAGCCTGATACTGCGATGACTATAATGTATAAAGAGAAGATTTTGTTATTACTTCTTTTTAAGAAAAATGAGAGATTTTGTTATCACTCGATTTTGCAGTATAACAAGTACAGATCAACCTGCCAAAACGCTGGAAGCTGTTACCTTGCTTATTTTTTTGACATATCAAACTTAGTATTGCTGGATGATTGGCAATTATTTTTGTTAGTATAATTACATTGAACTAATAGCTAAGGAAAAGAGGGTTGGGTGTTTTACACCAAATTTGCAGCAGTGGCCTTGCAGATATCTGAGGGCTTTTTCATGTGCTTGAATGCTTATCTACGTCAGCCTCTGGCGGATGAGAATTGACATAGCGTGAAGCTAATGTAGGGTTTGGCATTACTTGCTTTGTGTTTTGTGGTGAACGTTTATGTGAATAAGTTGAGATGTTCTGAACTGATATAGGCAAATCGGGATTGAAGATCTGATATCACGGTGATTGAGAAAAGTTACTTGTACTAGAAAGAAGCTTCAAGTTCCAGCCTTCAACTTTGTTTGTTGTTCCACAAGGACCAGTCCCGATCCTCTATAATTTGGCTCCCCCTGTAGTTCTCTGCATCTGAATTTCCTTCATAGATCATTACAAAAGGCAGTGTTTCATTAAAACCGCCCGTAACGTGTCAAAATCTTAACAAAACTTATAAATTGGGTGATCAGGATTTTTCCAAATCCAGAGAACTTCAGAGGATCCCAATTCAGAGGATCCAATTTCCACAAGGACATGTCTTAAGAGACTCCTCAATATTCACTTTTCACATTTTTGCTCACTTTCCGGGGCTTAAACATTATTTTCTTTTGCACTGTGATTTCCAGCTCCATGAATTTGCATTTAGTGATTCAGTCCAATATCAAGTTATACGTTAATTTTCAGCATATGGCATCATAATCATAAAGTCACTTCAATGAAGATAACGACCTTTATGAACCAACGTTGTTTTGTTCATTGCAACAATCCATCTAATATTTCCGATTTTTCTTTGTCCAGATTCAATACTAATCGTGACATAAATGCATGCTATCGTTTCTTAAAGCCACTTATACTAATAAATTTGATTTTAAAAAACTATAGGCACACGTATTAATCGTTCTAGAATTTTCTTGTGAACTCATGCATAAAATACGCTTTTATTCATTGTCCCACTATCTTTGTGGAGCAAGGGCCAAAACTCGAAGCAGAAGGGGTCATCACTCATCAACATCATGGCTGCCAACCATTCCAAGTGATGGATGCCACTCACTCCCTAAGTCAACAACACGTAGGAATAAAGTTATAACTTTATTCACAGAAAGTTTCAAGTTTCCCCCAAGAATCCAATTCCTTCCTCATCAGCCATCACTCATCGCCATGCTTATTTATTGCTCCTCGAGGAGGCTTAAAGCATTTTCTCAGTTTCACTCGTTCAGATTCTCTTCCTCTCTCTGCATTCTTCAGTCCTCACAGTTCACATATTCATCATTCAGAGATGACAAACGTAAGCGGCAATCACAATTTACAATTCACAAAGATGTCTGATAGATAGATACATCATCATGTGTGTTTTCTAACTTAACTGATTGCTTTCTTTGTTTGTTGGGTCTGTATTAATATGTAATCAGGTGGTGGAAGTGAGAGTGGGGTTGCACTGTGACGAGTGTATCAAGAAAATCCTCAAGGCCATCAAGAAGATTGAAGGTAACTGGATTCATTTGTCAGCATATATAGTACTAAATTGTCATTGTGTTTGTTTGTTCCTGAATATAATAGTTCTGAATTTGTGGTGTGTTGTGGGAAATGGGAATGGCAGATATTGAAACGTACGACGTGGATACACAGGTGAACAAGGTGATCGTGACAGGGAACGTTACAACGGAACAAGTGATTAGAGCACTTCACAAGATTGGCAAGAATGCAACCCCATGGGAACAACCTCAACCAAATTGCTGAACTCATTAACCCTCTTTACCTTCAAACTTACAAACAATACAAAGCTTTCTTTTTCCCATAAACAAATAAACCAATTCTGCATTGTATGTACGTACGTACCTCATTCTTGTAATCCTTCTCCTTTCTCAGTTTCTCTGCATAAGAGAGGTCAGATATGTAGAGTGGTAAGCTAAATTCGTAGTCTGCGTGATACTCTGTCCTTTATACTACTTTTCCTGTAACGAAACATTATTTATTCCATGGAAACTATGTTTAACAAATAACCAGGAAGGGAGGATCTTCTTGTTAACGACTTCATCATTAAAACATAAACTTCAAAACGTTACATTTTTTTTTTTTTGTAATTATTGACGAATCACGTTGGCTCGAATCAAACTCTCCGTTCAGGCCAAAAAAAAAAAAAGAATCAAACACTCCGTGGCTTGTTAAATTCCCCCACAATATTAATGGTGATCCTTTTGTTTTTGTTCTGTTAATTTTTCTTTTCTTTTCTCTGGGATTTGAGGAAAATCCCATTTTAGGATCTTCTTATAAAAAATGCTTAATAATAAGATCTTAGTCTATGTTAAATTCATATATAATTATAATATGATAAAACAAATTGGAGAAAGCAAGTATGTAGTACATTTATAACTTCTAAAACAATAATATATGCATCTTAGTTCATGAAATTAAAAATAGTATAAATGTGTCAATAAAAATTGACCTAGTTGGTAAACAGTCGACTCATAACGCATAATTTTGTGACTTCGATTCCTATTGTCAAAGTGAGGTCCTTGTTGGTAGGCGATATGTAAGTACCTCTGTAAATACTCATAAAGTTTGAAAGTCTGCCCTGACTTGGTGAATTCTCAGGCTAATTTATCTAAATTTTTTTCACAAAAAAAAAATAGTATAAATATAGTTTCAAGTATTCTGTCTTCTAGTTTATATTATAATGATTAATGATTGTAAGATGACGCAAAAAACTTAGCTCTTATATGTGGTTAAGTGTCTCTTGAAATAATTGGAAAGAAGTACAAGAGAGTTACTAGAGCCTTCAATACTCAACCCATTAAAGAATCATACCTTTTCATTTTTCTCTACATTCATGAATTCATTTATTCCAATTTATTTCTGTACGATAACCACTAGAAAACTTAAAAATACATTAGTTTGGGTTAATATATATATCGTATAACTCAGTGTAAACTGTAAACAAACGATTTTGTTCAAATATTCACATTAAAATCAATTAGTAGTGAATACATATTTTGATTCCCAGTTCAAGTACATATTTTAGTTTTGATTTTTTTTACAGGTGTTGATTATTTAAATAATTAATATTTGAAAAAAATTAAAAACTAGATATTGTATTTTTAATATTTAAAGAGTAACCAAAATTTAAAGAGTAGAGAATATGTTTTTTCTTTAAGATATAATAAAAATAAGAGTAAATCAACAATTTAGTTCTTGAAATATCACCGAGTTGACAATTCGATTCTTGAATGATTAAAATATACATTTAGTTCCTAAAAAATTAAAACGATATACTTTTTAGTTCCCGAAAAATTAAAATGATATACTAATTAGTCTTTTTTATGAACTAAATAATATATCATTTTAATCTTCGAAAACTGAGTTATCAACTTGGTGAACTGTTAGGGACTAAATTGTTAGTTTAAAATTTAAAAATAATGTTTTTTCAATCTCTTTGTAACATGTTGTTCAAAAAAAAAAAAAAAACTCTTTGTAACATTAGAAACTTCAATGATTCAATCAGGTAATTTCTCTGATGTCGATCAGAACATATAGACTCAAACGACCCCAAAAAACCAAAAAGCATACAGTCTCTGTCTCAAATATCTTGCATAGGAAAAAGACAGTTTCCACAAACTTAGGTCTAACCGATAACGTGTGAGGTTATAAATGGGTGCCATCGCTATGAAGATTGGTAAATGGATTCATACGGCTAGCTCTGTCTTTTTCCCTTTCATATTTTTTTAAATTTTATTGTCGGTGCCATCGCTATGAAGATTGGTATTGTGGGTTTTGGTCCCTTCGCCCAATTTCTCGCCACCACTTTCATCAAACAAGGCCACACTCTTCGCGCCACTTCTCGCTCCGATTACTCTCATCTCTCTTCCCAAATCGGCGTTCAATTCTTCACAGACGCAACTTCCTTCCTCGACGCCGATAACGACGTCGTACTCATCAGTACTTCCATTCTCTCTCTCTCACAGGTTCTCGCTTCTTTGCCACTTCATCGTCTCAAAAACAGGCATATACTCTTTGTTGATGTTCTTTCCGTCAAAGAGCACCCAAAACAACTTCTCTTACAAGTAATTCACTAATTAATTAGTCAATACATAAGTATGTTTGTAGTTTTCACTTTTCATGTACTCATTTATACTGTTTTAAAAGGAATTGCCGGAAGAATCGGATATACTATGTACGCATCCTATGTTTGGACCAGACAGTGGGAAAAATGGTTGGACAGGTCTAAATTTCATGTACGACAAAGTTCGAATCCGAGATGAAGCTACATGCTCTAGTTTCCTTCAAATTTTTGCGAGTGAGGTAATAAGTTTGTTGATGACTTGACTTGGTCTTCAAATTATCAAAGGTGATTATTGTTGATTATCTTGTTATACAGGGTTGTAGAATGCTGGAAATGTCGTGTGAGGAACATGATAAATTAGCAGCCAAGAGTCAATTTATCACACACACAATAGGCAGGTACGGAGATTTCAATGCTAATTGTTATCTAATAATCAACCAAGCAACGAGTGGCCATAAATTTGCTCACTAGATGGTTGCATAACGATAACGATAACGTGGCGTCTTTGTTTATCATTCATTCAGGACGCTGGGAGAAATGGATATCAATACAACACCTATAGACACCAAGAGTTTTCAGACACTTGTACAATTGGTATTATATTACTCACTTCTTCTTCTTCTCTTGCCGGCTCTTTTTTGTTTTGTTATTTTCCAGCCACAAACAAAATCCTATTTTAATATTTGAAAACTTATATTACTAATATTGAAATGCGTAACTTCAAAAAAAAAAAATCATGTCTCATCCTATAATTGATAAATCTATCAACAAAAAATCTAAAAATATACAAAATTATATTATTCCATATGGTGCCTATGGAATACTAATTAATTTACTTTTCACTGAAATATAACCAATATGTAATCCAAGTCACTTTTAAATTTTTAATAAATCAATTGCAGAAGGAGACCACTATCAGAGATAGTTTCGATCTGTACAGTGGATTGTTCATGCATAACAGATTTGCTAGACAAGAGGTATCTCAATTACTTACTTCCAAATATATATGCAATATTTATTATTAAAGATTGTTCATTTTTCTAATGAGATATTATAACTGAAAGAAAATTGTTCAGATTTATACTAATTGAAGAGGATTGACTCATGCTAAATATGCAGCTGGAAAACCTTGAACATGCCTTGCACAGTGTCAAAGAGATGCTAATTCAGAGAATGAACGAGGAGCGAGAACTACAAAAGACTGAATAAATGCTGATGCGTAGCTCTATATTTCCATTGATGATTAAGATGTATTTATGAACTAATAATGTATCTCATTTTTCCTTTCGGGTCCTAGGCTCCCAGCCTTAAGTTGATCTTACTTCAATTTTCCTTTTACGAAACCAAAATAAGGCCGAATATAACAACTACAGCTTTTATAATAAAATCACCCACTACTGGATGGAAGCCTTTAGCAGCAACAGGAATAAATGACTTGTGTACCAAGGATTAAGTTTCGATGATTACTAGATTAATCACTTTAAAAATGAGTTCTAACATTCTTGCCCCAAACGATATACTCGTCTTCATCCTTCAGGGCAATGCTATCTGAGTATCACAAAAGGTTACTGAAACCTACGGTTTGCTCCTTCATTAGACTGTATAACTTGAAGATGTTTGACTTCAAACTCTACATCAAGAGCTGAGAGCCCAATGTGGCTCCTGATTATATTTATAAGAGAAAAAAAAAGGAAAAGAAGATTTATTAAGAGAGGTAACTATATTTATTATTTAGTGTAGCAATATTGGTTTCATTTTAAGACACCACTTTATTTCTTAATACACAATTCACATCTATTATCTGCATACCGCTAGTCACAAAACTGGGACAATGATATCAATAGTATACAATTGCGTAGTCAAAGGAATTTACAAGCTCATCAGAGAAAGAGAGAGAAATAAGCAAGAAAACAAAAACCTATCTCTGTGTCGATCTTATTTTACCGGCTTTTAAAAAAATAATGTTATAGGGTATATTCACCTCATTTATTATCTATTTCATCTACTCCAGCTTCTTCTGTTTCATTGCAAACAATTGCAGCACAATTTGGAGAATCTGATGTTTGTTCGGGGAGTGATTCATTCTTTTTGACTTGCAATCCCGTCAACCGTGCAAGGTCAATCCATTGCTGCAGCAATTTAAGAGGAAAAAATAACTCAAAAATAGTTAATTTATGTATAAATTCATGATTTTCATCAAACTCAATAAACTGCTGTGAGCATTATTGCACAAAAGAATTCGTCCACCAGTCCAAATAACAAAAAACTTCTTTATTCATCCCCAAATTCAACAAAAATTTACTCTTAGTCTACACTCTTCCACCATGAAAAGAATTTACAAACATCATTTTAACCTCAACAAATGCCCATTAAATATGAACACTATGATGTAAAATGTGACAGAAAAATCTGATATTTTAAAATCAACTACTGACTGTTCAATCATGAAAACCTGAAGTTGGCCTTCTAAAGATGGAATTGTAAGCAACATGGAGGTTAATGAATTTAAGCATACAGCAGAAAGTTAAGGTAAAATAAATATTAATAATCTGACCTGAGTTCCCCAATAAGAATTGACTGTCCGAGCAACAAAAGATAGCATATTCACAAAAAACGTTTGAGATGCAAACTGTTCTGCAAGCCGATGCTCCACAACACCAGCAATAATCTGCCCAACAATTTATTCTAATTTCAGTATCCTTGACCAAAAGACAACCATAGACCAAATGTCCTTAAAAGCTTGATCCATATTGGAAGTTTTACCCCTGTTTGGAAATATATTCAAGTACTTATCTTGCAGAGCAAGAAGTTTACTAAGAAAAATGTCTACTCTTCCTAGAACTCTTATTCAACACAGTAGCTAATTAGCTACAGCCAAAATATTAATAAAAATTTAGACAAGTTCAGACCTAGGCTACCACTTTCAGTACCTGATAACGAAGATTCGCAGATATTCCAAGAAAACATCCATAAACAACTGCTGTTTTGAGTATTGGTGATCTTACAACCCGTTGTTCAGAAATAACAGCTGGATTAAGGATTCTACGAATTGAAAACAAAGAATTTGATGAAGCCACAGCTCCTATACTTGAGATGAATCCAACACTAGCAAGTTTTAGACCACCAAATACAACTGATGCCACTCTATGATTAAGATTCCAGTTTGTCCCTACAGGACTCTTTTGAAATGCATTGTCCGGGATGGAGCCAAGAAGACCTCTTAAAGTATCAATGTTGTCAGGTGCATTCATGTCATCAGCATATGAAAGGAATGACAAAGTAGGGGCAGGAAGCCACACTGTGAAGAAATCAACAACTGATCCTCTGAGTGTGTCTGTAATAACATAGTCGAGCTCTTCAAAAAAATTTTCTCTGCGCTTTTCGTACTGTGCTAACAGTGTAGTTGTGATTGATATAGCTTCCTCTATGGCTAATCTATGCAAAAATTTGGGATCTGCCAACAATCGTTCCCTAAATCCCTGTATCAAGAACAGCCGGACAAAGATAGAAATATGAGGGAATCAAAATGATAAAATAATCTCAATGATTGACATTAATGTAGAGATATTTGTATTTGAAATTTAGGAATACCTGGAACCGGTGAGTAAGTTCTGAAATCAGTGGATACTGCTCTAGATCAAAAAAGTTTTGTAACACCTCTGGTGATACTAAGCCAAGATCAATTCCCTTTTGAAGATCCTGAAAATAAACAGCAAATAAGCAATTTATTAATTAATGCAGTGGTATAATGCCTCAAGACAATATTCTTGTTCACTATCCTGTCCAAACACAATCTCATAAAAGTGGAAGCAAGAACTGGAAGAAAAAGAACAAAAAACACAACAATCAGATGATAAAACACAACCAATTTATAATTGGTGCTACTGCTGAACGCTCATTTACACTCCCTAATTTAACTTATGGAAGAGATATACTTATTTCTAGAATAAAAATTAAAGAATTTTTGTCACAACTTTATCCATCACAATGTTTTTAATTCCTTCATAGTTTATAAATGAGTAGAGGATACTATAGTATATGGAAGAACAGAGGGAAAAAAAACTGCATGAAGTACTGGTATCAAACCACCAGTACCATTCAGAATTTCTTAAGTTCTTATCTCTGCAATACACCACAAAAATAAAGGGCTAAAGGGGAGGAGGCAGTAAGAAAAAGAGCAGGTCAATAAAATTAGTAGAACTACTGAGTAATAGTTTGAATAAAATTAATTAATATTTAATAATAACTAGCTAACCTGTGGCAGGGCATCTCTCCTCCGTCCAGCAGCATTCATGACCCGAGCAATCTCAGCACGATCAAAGCAATTTCTACTACATGGTCTGGCAGCAGAGTACCACAAGAAATCCGCAATTGGAACTTCTCCCTCTCTCCGAATTAATTGCCTTTCAGGATCAAGTAATATGACAACTTGGTTTTTCTTCTGCATTTTTTTAGAAATTCTTGCTGGCACTCCAGTTCCTCTAGATCCATATGTAACATGGCTTGCACCAGTCACAACTACTAACATACCAGTGGCTCCTCCCTGCTGCACGCTTTGTAAGATGATGCGGGACATATGGTAATCCTCAACTACTCTTGCCTGTGCAGATAGATATGAGCTTGGGCCAAAAGGAGCAGATGGACTTGGACTAGTCATATCTACTGGTGATCTACGTGAGATAGAAGTGAAGCCCGATACAAAGCCTGAACCAGCTGGAGGAGCATATATTTTACGATCAGCCTTTGAAAGGCTCCGAATTCCTTCCGCTTGGACAGTCCTTAGGACCTGTTGATATCAAGAAAATTGCTATGTCATCAATAATTGTTAAGCCAACCTCGATGTTTCTCACCAGCTACAAATGTAGCCTTGACCAGATGAGAGCCAAAAGTAATATATGAAAATTTTTGCATGAGTTTGAATGAAAATTAGCATACCTTTAGTGGGGTACCACAGGCAACAAGATGAATTTCATTATCACGACAGAAGCTAAGAAGAGGTTCATACTCCTCCCACCGTTGAGGTGGCCAATGTGATGTATATGACTTTAAGGTTTCACCATCTATCCTGCCATAAATATAGGGTATAAGCAAATAAGTAATGCAGGATTGTGAGAGAAACAATATAACTTTGATAAGTGCGAGAGATTGATCAGCAACATACTTGAAATAGATTGATCACTAGGATCTATAAGCAATATACTTGAAAGAAATAGATTGCATCCGTAGTATTTCACCAACAACCTTTCTATTCATATAAAATGAATGCAAAAATTTGTCATATTACACAATTAAATTCTTAATCTGGCAACATGACTTTCTGCTCACTAAAAATGGGCATAGAAATCAGTAGTAATTCAAACATTTTCATGGCCCCGCAGCACAGCTCCTAACATGCGTTTACTCATTTTGCATGGACACAAATAGGAAGGACTTTGCATCATATAACTGGAAGATTTTACTTCCAAGGTAAGTGCTCTGACATACATAAAATCAAGCATTAAGTTCCTCCATTTCTCAAGGCTAAGTCACAGAAAATCTCAACTATCAATAATCTTACCATTAGTACATGATTTAGAGTTCGACCTAAAAGGCATAAATGATAAGATGAGACAATATGACACCAGTCAACAACTTCTTAATCTTGGAATGTCCTAAATTAGATATGTAAACCCCTAAATCTTTAGCTAATATAGAAAGACACTGCATAATATATGAACAAGTATAATCCTATATGAGTAAATCGTTTCTTTCCCTTCTACGTGGAACACATACCTTTTATCCATAAATTCATCGAGCTGCTCCTGTAGATTAGAGGGAAATGCTTCAAGAGCCAAAGATAATCGCTTATCGCTCTCTATACATCGTTTGTGCAAATTCTTCACTATTTCCAGCTCCAATTCCTTATCGTCTCGGACTGGTACCTGCTCAGCTTCCCCCAAATACACAACTCGAGCATTTATCAATTTCTCCCACACCTTCCACTTATCTTTCCCAATTGCCGACGGCTCTCCGATCACCGTCGCATCGTAAATCCTCGACGTTATCACATCCTCCTCCTCCTTCTTCTGCTCCTCAGGCTTAGAAGAAGCCGGCAAATCCACGACTGTTTTCACCTCCGTCGGTGACGGCGTCGCAGCAACCGGCATTTTATCCTCAGCCCTCGTCGCCGCCGAGAGCAGAAACGACGCTCCCATGGCCAAAATTGGCGCCACCAACACGTCTCGCCTGGTGCTTTGGGCTCCATCTGTTGACTTGAATTGTTCAGCAGAATTCGACCGCTCCGATTTCCGAGCTTTCGCAATTAAACTTGTCATACGACGTCGTTTCGAGGCCCAGAGTCTCCGGGAAACATGGTTCCCGGCGTCGAATAGCGGCGGCAGAAGATTCTCCGGCGAAGCATAAGAGCTCCGGCAAAGGCGGAAAGCGCCTATGCGTGGCGGTCCACCGCCACAGGCAGCGTGAGGAGTGTGGGGCTTCATCAACCTTTACAGGCTCAGTGCCACATCGCGATGAGATGAGACAGATGGAGTCGTTGATTTTCAGCCTAAGGAAGTTTGTATTTTATATTCATTTCACGAGTTTCAGCTGAAAAAAATTCGAGACACGGAGAAAATATAAACATTTTATGTGTTGAATATATTCGGATAACAATTGGTCTTCAACTTGACATGTAGTTTGATTCAATTCTTATGGATATTATTTATTTGTGTTAAGTCGATATTTTCTTTTTTCCTATGTTTTAAAAATTTGAGGATGAAATTTTATAATTAGACACATAAAATGCACCATAACAGGTCAATCAATGGAGCAATTTGCTGCAGTTCGCTGACAAAAATGCCAATTTCAACAACTACATAAATAGCTAAAAATCTTTGAACAATTAAATATATGAGAAAAATTCGAAATATTTTTCTTGGTTTTCTTATTTTTTGAGATTTGTGGCAATAAAATCTATACGGAATAAATAATATTCGCTTAATTTCTTTGTCACGTAACTTTATTTTTCAGAAGTCCCAAATATTTGGACGTGAACGTTAACCTTGTCCACTTCATTTCGGATTTTGTTTTCCTGATTTGGTATTTACTCCATTGATACACCATCCTAGTCAGATAATACCCCTAAAGAAAAACAAAACCATCCTACTCAGACGTGAGTCGGGTCTGAACAAGACACTATACAAGCACATCCCTCCCTATTATACAGGCTTCTTTGTTTTTTTTTTTTTTTTTTTT